>JACEEZ010021771.1:30000-42500 GCA_016584305.1 Chionoecetes opilio
CTCTCTCTCTCTCTCTCTCTCTCTCTTCATCGCTTCTTTGCTTCCCTCCTCTGCTATTTCTTCACCCTCTCTCATTCCGCTCTCCTTCCTTCTCTTTCCTCGGCCCCTCTCCGCCTCTTCCTCCTCCCTTTCCCACGTATCACAAACATTCGCTGCTCCTAACACAAACAGGGTCGAGGCTGAAATAGCGTTTCCCGTACAATAACCTCCTGACAAGCGCTCACGGCTAATTTCAGCCTGTGTCTGCCACCAGCCCGAAGGGGAGGCGGGGCGGGGACCAGCTTTGTTTGTTTGCTTCGAAGCGTTGCTACTGTTTCTTGCGTACTTTTCTACTCGTTTGGATAGAATGCTAATATATATAACGATACCTATGATAATATCAAAATAATGATAATGATGGTGATTTTGTTATTATTATTATTATTATTATTATTATTATTATTGTCATTATTATCATTACCAGTATTGTTATTGTGATCATAATTGTTCAGATGTATAATTTTTACCGTACTATTGTTATTATTATTATTATTGTTATTATTATCATTATTGTTACTGCTATTATTATTAATTATTGTTATTAATATCATTATTATTATGGTTATTATAATCTTCATTCCTATTATTATTATTATTGGCAGTATTATTGTTATCAGTTCTATGTGTATAATTATCATCATCATCATCAGTATTAATGATATTTTGAGAACTGTCATCATCAATCACGAGGATGAGAACATGTCTCTGTTTGTTTATATACTTAAATTTTTTTTTCTTATTCTTTTCGTAACACTAATGTTTTCTTGCCATCATCACCACTACTACCACCATTACTGCTACTACTACTACTATTGCTGCTGCTGCTGCTGCCGTTGTTTCTACTACTGTTGCCACTACGATTACTACTACTGTTGCTATTATTTTTACCTAGACGACTTTTACGAGCACGACGAATTATTGTTGTTGTTGTTGTTTCCGTATATTCCGTCATCACCCTACTTGACCCACGAACCAGAAACAGGACATTGCTTGCACATAGACATACTGACTGACCTATGAGGCACATGTGGGGAGGAGGGGGGGGGTCATTGTGGTCAGGCCTTGCAGGTAACGTTGTAGTTTCACGCGTGGTTAATTAATGGTAACTTATATGGTTTACGCGTGGTTAATTAATAGTTACTTTTGTATGGTAGTAAGAATAGTGAAGCCTTGGCGTGCACCGAACTAAATTGGCTCACCCCTCTTTTTTTTTTTTATTCTCTTACTGTCTTCTTTATAGGGATTGGCAACTAAGCGGGCTTTGTGTTATCCATTTTTGTTGTGCCCTTGGCCAGTTCCTTGTGATGTAAAAAAAAAAAAAAACACAACCTTCGAGTAGTTGTGTAAGTAGTTGTAGTAGTGGTTGTAGTAGTAAGTAGTAGTTGTGGGTAAGGAAGATCGTTACGGCTGATTTACAGATGACAGGTACGTAAATGTTTCACTACAATTCCTTACTGACACTAAACAATAATAAACATGTTCATTAAGTACGTGAAGACAATAAAGATTTCGTGCAGGATGATTATGACAGTAATTACGATACCTACTTTCTATTGTATGTACACCTCGAGAAGGAGGGGAGTAGAACGACATGTATAATTGTGTAATATTGACAGAATTTTACAAAAACGCGAATAATGTTTGTTTGAGTATTAAAGAAATGCACTAAGCAGAGGAGGAATTTGAAAAGGACCACATTTGCAATCCCCCTTGTTTTTGGGCGTTGGGGCGCCGAGAGAGAGAGAGAGAGAGAGAGAGAGAGAGAGAGAGAGAGAGAGAGAGAGAGAGAGAGAGAGAGAGAGAGAGAGAGAGAGAGAGAGAGAGAGAGAGAGCAATGTTGAAGAGATGAGAACATGGATATGGGAAGATAAATTAATATGAGAGTCATAAAGGGACAGGGAGGGGAAGGTAGAAGTGGAGGAGTGAGAAATAAGGTATGATAAGGAAGGAATCTTTGAGATGCATTGCAGGAATCAGCATATATACCTTTCTCTTGCTGATATTTGTACTAGCAAAGTCACTCTTACATCACCATTCCTCCTCCTCCTACTCCGAAGTTATATTATATCGTCCCTCTGATCGATTAGTGTTAATGGTAGTTGTAGTTAGCACACTTCATATCCTATCATTCTCACTACGAATGTTCCATGTTCCTATCTTCTTTAGGGACATGGTATCCTTTTCCAACTGTCCTCTTACATGTAGTTGATAGTTAGTAGTATGTAGTTTAGTAGATACCCTCGTTATACACCAATAGGTCTCCTGGTATCTGGTACCTATGTATTCCTATGTATTCCTCCTCCTCCTCCATCCTCAGCAGATCATCTTAATTCCCCCACAAACCTCTGCGCCCCGCCCACCGTATATACACTCGCGGGCACACCACTCAGGGTCACAAAACTTTGCAAGGTTTCAAGGAATAGAACAGTTACAGCTGCGTGTTGGGGCTGACAATTAATCTTCGCTATTATATTAATCATGGGTTTGCGCAGTGTATACGTATTTTTTTTCTGTGTGTGTGTGTGTGTGTGTGTGTGTGTGTGTGTGAGAGTAATGGAATAGTCACGTACTATAACAAGTAACAAAATAAGTAAGACAAGAAAATAGAAAAAAAAGTCTCCCGTCAGTTTAATCAGAGACATTGAACTGCGACTGACCGCAAACTTGCCATAATTTTTTTATTTTTTCCCAGATGTTACTAATTGACCAGACTGAACGAAATGGGGGACATGTTTTTGCACTCCTCGATTTTCACCCGTGTTATTTTGTTGTTGTTTTATGTGTGGAGTGTACAGTGAAGGAGTGAGAGATCAGAGGAGAAATGCGGAGGAGGTGAATAACGGAGAGGGGAAGGAGGGGGAAGAAGAGGGAGAGATTGAGGTTGTGGAGGAGAGAGAGAGAGAGAGAGAGAGAGAGAGAGAGAGAGAGAGAGAGAGAGAGAGAGAGAGAGAGAGAGAGAGAGAGAGAGAGAGAGAGAGAGAGAGAGAGAGAGAGAGAGAGAATGGATATTGTCTGCCTAGACATTGTTTATTGATTTAGAACATATTACTAACTTTTAATACACATACACACACAAGCAGTAGTAGGTAAGTAAATACACACAAACGCACACGTATAGTTGTAGCAGAGTATCTTTTCTTTGTCGTATCACCGCCTACTTCAGATCATCCGCCAAAGACTGTTTATGTTGCATCGGTCCAGCCAATACTTGGACCCAGATGAGCCACCTCCGTCGCCGTTGCCATAGCTCCAGATGTTTCAGCGCCCTTGGTGGTGAGGGGCGTTCAAGCGAGGCCACCGAGATGAGATCTCATCTCGGTGGCCTCGGTTCAAGTCTTCCAGGGCAACCTTCCCGCACTGGCCGCATATTTCTCAACTCTTATGTAGGTATGTGGATTCCGGGTGTAGACGGCTGGCTGTAGCTCCGAAACTAACCATTGGATTTTCTCGAATATACCCTTATTGTGATTCCCATACAAAGTTACCACGATTGTGCTAATGGAACTTCAATTAACCTAACGTAACCTAACGTAACCTAATGTGACGTGTTCAAGAGTGGGCGCGACATACTGTTCCAGACTTATGCGTCCCGGCCACCACTGCATTCCTCCTCCTCCACTTTTGATCGTCTTTGAAATACCTTTTTCCCTCCCGTCACATCTCCTGCTTCTACCTCTTCCTTCTGCGTCCGTAAAATTCTTCCCCTGAAATGTTCCTACTATTTCCCTAACACTTCCTTTCCGTCTCCTGCCGCCTGCCAGCCCACTACGCTGTTCTCCGCCTGCCTCAAGGCAACTTTTGTTACCGCGGTTCGACTCCCCCTCATTTATACCGCCTTCTCATTGAAAAATGAAGATAAAAGTATTTGCTATTACTAGCCTGTAATGCCGAATGCTATTACTTGTCTGAAAAGAATATTCGAGTTTATATTCATGTATATTTTTGGGGGGACTCATTCCTATATTTTGTAAAGCGCATATTGCATTATTTTGAGTTTTCTTTTTTTACATCTATTTCATTTTCTAGCTATCTTCAGTTTAATTACCAGCTTTCGCATTTTAGGTAGTTGGCGAAGAAAGTATATATATATATATATATATATAATATATATATATATATATATATATATATATATAATATATATATATATATATATATATATATATATATATATATACGAGAGAGAGAGAGAAGAGAAGAGAGAGAGAGAGAGAGAGAGAGAGAGAGAGAGAGAGAGAGAGAGAGAGAGAGAGAGAGAGAGAGAGAGAGAGAGAGAGAGAGAGAGAGAGAGAGAGAGAGAGAGAGAGAGAGAACATGTTAATTAGAAAAGGAGATGCAGGTTTTTGGACGCAAGCCTCTCAGTAGGAGGAAACTAAGGTGCACAAGAAGAAAAGGGAAGCAAAAAATAACCTTGTGAAAAGATAATGTGGACGAAATAACGAGAATAATAGAGATGACACACACACACACACACACACACACACACGCACACGCACACGCACACACACACACACCACACACACACACACACACACACCACACCTCTTCACAGGAGGACCTATGGAAATGTTTTATTTTCTTTATATTTTTATGTATCCTTCCGTGTAATAGAAACTTCTTTTTTTTCGTTCACAAACTTGAGGCTCATGAAAGGAAGATGGATGAGCATACGGAGAAAAATGTTCGTCTCTTTTCTCCTGCACTTCTCTCCCTTCTCCTCCTCCTCGTTTTCCTCTACTCTTCTCGTCCTTTTTATCTCCTTTTTTTATTCTCTTCCTACATCTCGTTTTCCTCCTCTTTCTCGTTTTGTCCTCCCTCTCCTCCTCATTTTCCTTCTTCATTTCATCACCATCACCATCACCACTACCACCATCATCACCATCATTTTATTTAATGTTTAGTTGCGAAAAGGGCAAATAGAGCAAGTGGAGGAGTATTGCTATGCGTAAAAGCCAGTCTTCATCCTACGGTCATGGAATACGACAGGATTGATAATTTGGATCTTTATTTTTGCAACTTAAAGATCTGTTTACAAAAAAAAAAGAATCTGACTCATTTATAGACGCCCAGTTCACAATATTTACGCTAGTAACAAGCAATACGTCCAGTTAATTGAAATGAGTAATGCGTTCAATTTCGTCCCTTACGCTGATTTCAACCTAGCTATTACTTCCTGGGGGAATCCAATAAACTCTCACTCGAGTTACGGCTTCTATAGCGATTTATTAGAAAGTTAATTAAATCAACATGTTCACAAACCCACGAGAGGTGACAACCTGTCTTTTCGACAAATGTCGATTTAGTAAAGAATATGATCATAGGCCCTGAATTTGGCACCAACCATAAAATCGTGTTCATTGATATAAACGTCGAAGTGTACAGGGAAAGCGTTAGTGATGAACAAATTTTCATGTGTAGACAAGGTAACTTTGAAAGACTTAGGTCGATTTTATCAGAAACAGATTGGAGCCTGTTATCAAATGAAGCAGATATAAACGTATATCATCGGGGATGTTTACCAATATCTTAAATACAGTAATGCTGTAAAGTCTTGCGTTCCAATAGGTAAAAGATGTTCATGTAATAATAATAGACCCAAGTGGTGGAACAGCCAAATTGAATCTAGGCTTTTACATAAAGAAACGGGCCTTCTGTTCCTTCTTTTCTTCCTTCTTAGAAGTAAATAATCTTATGAAAAACTCCCAGCACGGCTTTTGTAACAAGCGCTCTTGCCAAACAATTTGCTAGACTTGTTAATACAGTAAGTTTGACAAGACAAAAGCAGTAGATGTAATTTATCTTGAATTTCAGAAAGCGTTTGAGCAAGTCCTCCATAAGCGTTTAGTTAAAGATATTAAAGTCGCACGGTACAACTGGAAATATTTTGAAGTGGCTTGAAGACTGTCATTCAGAGAGAAGACAGCGTGTCATAATTAATGAAAAAACATCTAGCTGGCAAAACGTTATAAGCGGTGTACCGCGGGGATCTGTGCTATATAGGTCCTGTACTTTTCTTAATCAATGAAAACGATGTTCAACGAAGGCCTCACCGGTAAAATATAAAAGTTTGCAGACGATACTAAAATAACGAATAAAGTCATTATAATTGCCTTCACACATAACACTGTCATCGACACTGTTTTACGCCTTTACTTTTCTGTACCTTTACTGGACTACCTCGCACATATACACGCACGCATACGCATACACACACACACACACACACACACACACACACACACACACACACACACACACACACACACACACACACACACACACACACACACACACACCACACACACACACACACACACACACACACACACACACACACACACACACACACACACACACACACACACACACACACACCGTCACCGTCACCGTCAACACCGTCACCGTCAACACCGTCACCGTCAACACCGTCACCGTCAACACCGTCAAGATCCCTTTCTGTCACTATTTTCCCCCCTTTTGATTCAAACCCATATAGTTTCATTTTCCATTCTTTTCATCCTACCGCATCACCACTCAACCAACTCTTGCTTTCTCTATAACTGAATTGGTTTTATGTGATGTCGTTACCACATTCTGCTCGTGTGTTATATGTTGTTTAATAAAGACTATTACCTAGTTTTCCATCTTTGTGCAAACTCAAAGGAATTTTCTTCATAAGGCATAAGATAATGTTTAAGGCAATCTTAGTTTTTGTATCTTTTATAGAGACATGTATTTGGTATTCAAGATGTGTTGCTCAGAGAGAGAGAGAGAGAGAGAGAGAGAGAGAGAGAGAGAGAGGTGTATGTCGTAGGGTTACACGACCTTTCGAGTGAATGACTTCGAGCGAAAGACGATTCGAGCGAATGACTTTTCGAGCGAAAGACGATTCGAGCGAAATTACTTTTCGAGCGGAGGACCATTCGAGCGAATGGCTATTCTTATACAGGTCGCATCAGTATGTGTCTGAAGGGGCATATATTCTACTGCAGGCACGGAGTAGGTGGCCAGTTGAAATATCTTTGTTTTTGTAGCGTTGCCACAGCTTTTCAAGCTTTGCCTGGACTTGCTTGTATACTTTTCGTGTTGACCTGGATAGCTTGTTCTGTGCAACAAGCTGGGTCTGCAGAGTGACTGTCTTGGCCTCCCTGTGCAGCCCCCTGGGTTTTTTTTTTAATATTTATATATCAGGTATATCAACATACTCTTGATCATCAGCATTGGAGTAAATGTCCTTTGTAAAAAGTGACATCAATTCCTCTGTGGGTTAAACTCATTGCAACAGTACGTATTATTTCAATGCATGAATGCACGGACATGTCATGTATTTTCTAAACTCTTGTGTTGCAAGTCACTCACGCAAGCTAATGTGTGTCCTCCTCTGATCACGGCAGCTGTAGTAGAGAGTAAACTATGTCTGACAGTCTCTCTGAGTCTCTCTCCTTATAGACTTAGAAGTTAGAGAGAGGCTGAATGGGGGGTGGGCTTTGAAGATGTAAATGAAGGTGTGGCACGACCCAGGCCAATATAATTAATAATCCATAGGGATGTTAGTCGTGACCTCCGTGAGAGGTCACGACTGAGGTCCTAATCAGGTAAAAGTCCAGTCGTGATAATCCTCCTTGACGATAATTGTTCGGGTGAATGAACGGGTGCAAATGTGTCATGTGCTTTCGAAGACAATCAACCCAAAAATCCGCAACGAAGTAGAAACAGGCCAAAAACCGCCAACCCGCGACCATCGTTTTTTTCCCCCAACCTTTTCTAGAAAGAGCCCATTTGGGCTGGTAAACCGCGGCCCTGGGAACCCTGCCCGGGGTGCCGTCAGGACATTTAATTTAGAGGGTAGTGAGGCCACGTCAGGTAATGCACACACACACACACGCACAGGGTACTACCTGACCTGACCTCACTACTCTCTACCTGGAATGCCCTGACGGCACCCCACCCACCTTCCTCTGTCCCGTCCACACTAGGAAACTTTGTTTGGAAACATTGTTTCCAAACTGTTAGCAAACATTTGGGAAACAATTTAATTGGGCGTTAAGATTTATTTATTTCCCATCCAGAATGGGAAACGTCGAAAAAACATTTGTGTGTGTGTGTGTGTGTGTGTGTGTGTGTGTGTGGTGCGTGCGTGTAGGTGTATGTGTGTAGGTGTGTGTGTGTGTGTGTTGCGTGTGCGTATGCGTGTGTGCGCGCGCAGGTGTGTGTGTTGCATGTGCTTGCGTGTGTGTGTGCGTGCAGAGGAAGCTATACGAGGCCGTGAGACCTATACGTGGTACTTCCTGTAATATTACTGGTTATATGATTATAGATAATAGCAATGAAATAGTAGCTATGGCAGTAATTTAAAGAGATAGTAATTAAAGCATCAATAGTAATGAAAACAATAAAAGTAAAATTTACGTAGGTGAGGAGACTAGCTGCCCCTCCTAGTAAGTCATGGCAGAAGTTGGAAGGGGATAACACCTGCGGAACCTGACCTGACCTCACTCCCCTCTACCTGGAATGTCCTGCCGGTAGTATTTATAGAAACAGGACGCCTAGCTGTTACGCCTTTGTGTGTGTATGTGAACGTTGATTAAAAGAAAAAGTGAGTGCATTATAACGTCTATTATAACGTATAAATCTACCGTTATTTCAGCCAGAAACGGTTAAGTTAGGTTAATTGAGACTAGGTTAGGTTAGAGGTGGGGTTTGGTTTAGTAACAGATGATATCAAGAACAAAAAGAAAATGATCAATACTACGGCAGTGAGAAGCGGAGCAAGGTTTGCGGGGCGGGGATCCCCCAAAACCCGTAAACAAAAATATATTTCCGACAAAAACAAGTGCCAGATTCATTCCATACACATCAAAACTATTCAGGAAAACTAAGTTTGGTCCTCCGCTCGAAAAAGTATTTGCTCGAATCGTCCTCCGCTCGAATCGTCCAGACACCATGTCGAGCTGTGGAGACGGCTTTGGCTGTGGACAGGAAGAGGGAGGGAGGGAGGGAGGGAAGGGGAGAGCAAGAGTAAGGGGGGAGGCAAGGGGGGAAAGAGTCATTGGGTGCGCCAGGTGCCTCGCCAGGGAGGGAGGAAGGGGATGGGCGGGGGCTGGAGGAGGGGGATGAGGGGAAGGGGTGACAACATTTGGAGGTGATGCTGATAGTGCAGGTTTTCTCTCATCCCCTCCCTTCCCCTTCCCCTCTCTCTTAATAGTCCCCCTTCCTCCCCCCCCTCCCCTTCATCTCAATCCTCATCAATATCATTAGTAGGGTGGACGCCTTTCACTTCCCAATTCCCATCACTCTATTTTCACACGTTTTGCAATTATTCTAGTTCATATTCTGGTCTTTTTTTGTATGCCTATACGTACTGTTTCTACACGGCCATGTCTCTCTCTCTCTCTCTCTCCTCTCTCTCTCTCTCTCTCTCCTCTCTCTCTCTCTCCTCTCTCTCTCTCTCTCTCTCTCTCTCTCTCTCTCTCTCCTCTCTCTCTCTCTTCTCTCTCTCTCTCTCTCTCTCTCTCTCTCTTCTCTCTCTCTTATACTCTCTTTCTCATTTTTACATCGTCTGTATTCGTGCTCTGTGCAATCTTTTCCGTACAATCTTTATTCTCTTCACTCTCCTCCCTCCCTCTCTCTCTCTTCTTTCTCTCCCATGCACCCAGTTCATCTCTTTGCAATCTCTCTTCTCTCTCGTCTGCTGCTCTGTCTCGTTCTCTGTCGTCTCTTCTCGTCTCTGTTGTGCTGTCTCTCTCTCTTCTCTCTCTCGTCTCTCATCTCTCTCTCTCCTCCCTTCTTCTCTCTCTCTCTCTCTCTTTTCTATATATATATTTTGATCATATGTTTACATGTAAT
The DNA here is from genome assembly GCA_016584305.1 of Chionoecetes opilio. Classification (NCBI taxonomy): domain Eukaryota; kingdom Metazoa; phylum Arthropoda; class Malacostraca; order Decapoda; family Majidae; genus Chionoecetes; species Chionoecetes opilio. The sequence continues at coordinate 39,886 of JACEEZ010021771.1, forward strand.
GATAATTCAGTGACCGTGAAAGTTATTACGTAACAAAAATTTATATGACTCTTCAACCTCTCCCTCCCTCTCTCCCTTTCTCTCCCATGCACCCAAGTCATCTGGTTGACAATCTGTATTTCTGTCAGTGTGTGTGTGTGTGTGTGTGTGTGTGTGTGTGTGTGTGTGTGTGTGTGTGTGTGTGTTGTGTGTACCGAAGAATACAGTCTTCATCTCCTTCACATTTCTCTGTTTGTTTCTCCTGCTATTCTCCCTCCCCACTTTGCCCTTTCAGCCCTCCAATTCCTCCTCCTATCCTTTCCCTGTTCCTTTCTCCCTCCCTCCCTCCCTCCCTTTCTCTCTCTCCTCCCTGATGGCAACGCGGACTCACCTTGGCATTACCTGCATCATCCGACACTCGACGTCATGCTGGCTTCTTACTGCTATTTTTTCTACTTACATTTTTCCTTCCTCATGTCTTTCCTACCTACCTTAAATATCCCTTTCCTATTTTAGGTTGCTCCCTACCTCCTCCTCCTCTTCCTCCTCCTCCTCCTCCTCCTCTTGACTCTTATAGTAATGGATACAAGATCATTGGTAAACGATTTCGGTCACATGATACGAAACATTTTTCCTTTAATAGAACCTAGGATAATATAATAGGATAATAAGGCTATAATAGGAGCCTTCAATTTTGCTGTTCTTTTACCTCTAACACGTAGAAACTGTAGTGGTAGAAAGTAGTCACACAGGCAGCCTCGTTTGGCCCACTGGTGCTGTTGCTGTATGTTCTTCCTTTGTATTCCTGTGTATTCCTCCTCCTTGTCTCTACCCGTAGCCGCCATATTACTAGCCAGGGAGCCTTGCTGCATGTGGTTATTAAAGTCATGTTTAATTATAGAGGCAAATGAGCTCTTGTAAGAGGAGTGTACCGTAGAGAGGCCCGGCCAGAAATGCTGTGTGTGTGTGTGTGTGTGTGTGTGTGTATGTGTGTGTGTGTGTGTGTGTGTGTGTGTGTGTGTGTGTGTGTGTGTGTGTATGTGTGTGTGTGTGTGTGTACGTTTGCTTTGCCATCTCTCGACCACGAGATCTTTCACACGCAGAAAACGAGTGGAGAAGAAGATGAAGAAAAAGAAGAGACCAGTGTGAAGAAGGGAGTGACCGGGAGGAAGCAGGAAGAGTTTACGGATGGGGAGAGAGAGAGAGAGAGAGAGAGAGAGAAGAGAGGAGAGAGAGAGAGAGAGAGAGAGAGAGAGAGAGAGAGGAGAGAGAGAGAGAGAGAGAGAGAGAGAGAAGAGAGAGAGAGAGAGAGAGAGAGAGAGAGAGAGAGAGAGAGAGAGAGAGAGAGAGAGAGAGAGAGAGAGTGTGTAGAAGTAGTAGTAGTAGTAGTAGTAATAGTACAGTACATAATAGTGGTAGTACGTAATAGTGGAGGGCAAAAAAACTTCAACATTTATAACAGTAACAAATAAGAACCAACAACAAACAACAATACAACAAACAGCAACAGGACCAACCACCACAACCCTCGCCCATGATAAATAGTATCCTGTCAGGTTTCTCGCGTACAAGTAAGTCAAATCGTAAATTAAGTCAAGTCTTGTTATTTTGTGGAGAGAGAGAGAGAGAGAGAGAGAGAGAGAGATAAGATAAGATTTTCATCCTATCTAGACACTTTGCAAGTACCAACTACAAGGTTATTGACTATACAAAGCGCCGCCACGTCAGCATGAACTAGGCGGACTCGAACCGCTGACCGAATGCACAGGGACGCTGCACATTGGGAACTCACGTTGAGAGAGAGAGAGAGAGAGAGAGAGAGAGAGAGAGAGAGAGAGAGAGAGAGAGAGAGAGAGAGAGAGAGAGAGAGAGAGAGAGAGAGAGAGAGAGAGAGAGAGAGAGGTTGCAAGTTTGTTCTGGTTGTTTCAAGGTCCTATGAGACGCTCCGCAGGTGTTGTCGGTCACACTTACACCTAATTATTTCTGTCCACTGCAAATTGTATACTAATTCATCTTGATTCCCTATTATTTATACGCCTGGTTATCGCCTCTTGTCTCATTAAGTCTGGTCTTTTTGTGCCTTATACGCCATGTGGATTCGACTCGGGGTGAAATTAATGCACATAATTAGCTGTCACCGGTCCTTGTGGTGTTTTTTTTGTTTTTTTTTGTTCATGAGTCACTTCCAGCATCATCATCATCATCATCACTGTTCCATTATAATCAGTTTCGCCATTAACGTACTACAAAGAACATTTCTATTTTTTTTTTCGAGTATTAGTGTTAGTTACTTCACAAAATTGCCATAGTATAACTTTTGGCTTCAGACATTTTTTTTCTTCTTGTTTTTGTTTTTAATCTGTATTGGAGCCAGCAACGCAATATGGAACACTTCATTCCCTTTCTGGTACAGCGTGCATGTAAACGCCGTACCCTGTACACTTTTATATATTGACGCAAGAGAATATTGATACCACTACTACTACCACTACTGCAACTACTACTACTACTACTGCTTATACTTATACTTATACTTATACTTATACTACTACTACTACTACTACTACTACTACTACTACTACTACTACTACTACTTATACTTATACTTATACTTATACTTATACTACTACTACTAC
>JACEEZ010021771.1:47500-55000 GCA_016584305.1 Chionoecetes opilio
CCTGTATCGACGTATGGGAGGCTGTGGCTGACGGCGGAAGGTGGGGCTGGGTGGAGAAAGGGGAGGTGGAGAGGGTGAGGAGGAACAGGAACATGGTGGAGTTGTGAGTGTGGGTCGGTGGAAGAGGAGGAGGAATGAGGTGGTGTAGTTGTAGTAGTGGTGGTGGTGGTGATGTGGAGTGGAAGGAAGAATTGGAGTCTCAGTGGTGGTGGAGGTATAGGGGATGGAAGGGTGGACCTGTGGGTGAGGGTAAAGAAGGGTGTTTGTGGATGGAGTGGAGAGGATAGTGTGGCAGAGCAGTACTATACGTGTGTTTGTTTGTTATGATACTGTTATGCTTTGCCTCTTCTTTCTTTCTATCTCTTCTTCCTTCTCTTCTTTCTCGTCGTCATCCAGTACGCTACGGTTTGCCTTTTTTTTTTTTATTTCCTCTTCTTTTTTTATATATCTTCTCTTCTTTCTTCTCTTCTTTCTCGTCGACGTCATCCCAGCACTTTACGGTTTGCCTTCTTTTTTTTCGATCCCTTCTTCCTCTTTTTCATCGCCCATTAATCTAATAATCTACGTCTAGAATTATAGAACATGTATAAGAAAGTTAGTTCATATATAAAAACGCTTCTTCTTTCTGCTCAATGAAGTCAAACTAGACGAATCACAAAATTTCAAGGAATTGTCTTTGCATTCCTAAATTGTCGCATAAACAAGAAAAGGAAAGATGGAAAGTAGATAAACAAATCGAAACGTCTTGTTGTCAATGGTGATGTTTTCTCTTGTCGCATCCTTTTCTTCCACATCACCACATATAAGTAGAAATTAAGTGACTCGCGCGCCATACAATTTGTTTACTCTCTCTCTCTCTCTCTCTCTCTCTCTCTCTCTCTCTCTCTCTCTCTCTCTCTCTCTCTCTCTCTCTCTCTCTCTCTCAAAAATCTTGACCGAACACCATTATTTACAGGCTTAGAAAGTCGACCAGGTGGAAAGAAGAGTTTAGAGCAAGGGGAAGGGGAGTGAGTGGTATAGGGAGAGGGGAAGCAGGGGTATAGGGGAAGGGGAGCAGGGGTATAGGGGAAGGGGAGTGAGGGGTGTAGGGAGAGGGGAAGCATAGGGTGGCACTGCTCCCCATATACGAGGCGTCTGCTGGTTCGCGTGTTGGACTGGTGGGACGACAAGACTTTTTTTCTCTCGACAACATCTTCACAAAAACCAGTCTGAGGCGGGACGGGACTAAGCCTAACGTGTGATAACATATGAGAGAGAGACAGACAGACAGAGATTAGGATAGAGAGAGAGACAGACAGACAGAGATTGTGATAGAGACAGACAGACAGAGATTGGGATAGAGAGACAGACAGACAGACAGAGATTGGGATAGAGAGACAGACAGACAGACAGATTGGGATAGAGAGACAGACAGGCAGAGATAGGGATAAAATCATAGCCTTTCCTCAAACTACTTCTACTACTTCTACTACTTCTACTACTACTACTTCTACTACTACTACGACTGGTACGATTACTTTTACTACTACTATTTCTACTTCCACTACTACTACAACTACTACTACTACTACTACTACTACTATAATATTTTTTACTTGTTGTATATCGTGTTGTGCGTCTACTCTACTATGTAAGTTTCTTACGAAATAGAATGTACTGAACTGAACTGAACTACTTCTACTATTACTACTTAGACTGGTACGATTACTTCTACTACTACTACTACTACTACTACTACTACTACTACTACTACTACTACTACTACTACTTTTACTATTACTACTTATACTACTACTACTACTACTACTACTACTTTTTTTTCTTTCTTTTTTTTACATCACAAGGAACTGGCCAAGGGCACAACAAAAATGGGTAACACAAAGCCCGCTTAGTTGCCAGTCCCTATAAAGAAGACAGTAAGAGAATAAAATAAAAAAGAGGGGTGAGCCAATTTAGTTCGGGAGGTGTCTTGTTACTCTTCTTTTGAAAAGATGTAAGTCATAGGAAAGTGGAAAAATAGAAACAGGAAGAGAGTTCCAGAGTTTACCAGTGAAAGGGATGAAAAAGTAAAGATACTGATTAACTCTTGCATTAGGAAGATGGACAGAATAGGGATGAGAATGAGTAGAAAGTCTTGTGCAGCGAGGCCGCGGGAGGGGGGGAGGCATGCAGTTAGCAAGTTTAGAAGAGCAGTGAGCATGAAAATAACGATAGAAGAGAGCAAGAGAAGCAACATTGCTGCGGTGATTTAAAGATTGAAGACAGTCAGTCAGAGGAGAGGAGTTGGTGAGACGAAAAGCTTTTGACTCAACCCTGTTTAGGAGAGCTGTATGAGTCCTGTATGAGTCCTCCCCAAACATGTGAGACATACTCCATACATGGGCGGATAAGGCCCCTGTAGAGAGCAAGCAATTGGGAGGGAGAAAAAAAAGGACGCAGACGCCACAGGACACCTAACTTCCTAGAAGCTGTTTTAGCAAGAGATGAGATGTGAGATTTCCAGTTCAGATTTTTAGTAAAGGTTAGTCCTAGAATGTTCATTGTAGAAGAAGGAGACAGTTGAGTGTCATTGAAGAATAGGGGATAGTTATCTGGAAGGTTTTGTCGAGTAGATAGGTGAAGAAATTGGGTTTTTGAGGCATTGAACAAAGCAAGGTTTGCTTTGCCCCAATCAGAAATTATAGAAAGATCAGAAGTTAGGCGCTCGGTGGCATCTCTCCGTGAATCACTTAGTTCCTGTTGAGTTGGACGTCTAATAAACGACGTTGAAAAATGCAGGGTAGAATCATCAGCGTAGGAGTGGATAGGGCTTTGAGTTAGACTTAGAAGATCATTAATGAATAATAGAAAGAGAGTGGGTGATAGGACAGAACCGTGGGGAACACCGCTATTGATAGATTTAGGAGAAGAACAATGTCCGTCTACAGTAGCTGCAATAGAACGGTTTGAAAGGAAACTTAAGATGAAGGTACAGAGAGAAGGATAGAAACCGAATGAGGGTAGTTTGGAAATTAAAGATTTGTGCCAGACTCTATCAAAAGCTTTTGATATGTCAAGGGCAACAGCAAAAGTTTCACCGAAACCCCTAAAGGAAGATGACCAAGATTCAGTTAGGAAAGCTAGAAGATCGCCCTTTACGGAAACCGTACTGACGATCAGATAGAAGATTGTGAGCAAATAGATGCTTAAGAATCTTCTTATTAAGTATAGATTCAAAAGCTTTAGAAAGGCAGGAAGTCAAAGCTATAGGACGGTAGTTTGAAGGATTAGAACGGTCACCCTTCTTAGGAACAGGTTGGATGTGAGCAAACTTCCAGCAAGAAGGAAAGGTGGAAGTAGATAGACAAAGACGGAAAAGTTTGACCAGGCAAGGTGCAAGCACAGAAGCACAGTTTTTGAGAACAATAGGAGGGACTCCGTCAGGACCGTAAGCCTTCCGAGGATCTAGGCCAGAAAGGGCAAAGAAAACATCATTCCGAAGGATCTTAATGACAGGCATAATATAGTCAGAGGGTGGAGGAGAAGGAGGAACAAGCCCTTCATCAACCAGAGTGGAATTTTTAGCAAATGTTTGAGCGAAGAGTTCAGCTTTAGAAGTAGATGAGACAGCTGTGGAGCCATCTGGGTGAAGCATAGGAGGGAAAGATGAAGAAGAAAAATTGTTAGAGATGTTATTAGCTAGATGCCAGAAGTCACGAGAGGAATTTGATTCAGAAAGATTTTGACCTTTTCTATGAATGAAAGAGTTTTTGGTAAGTTGAAGTAAAGATTTGGCATGATTACGGGCAGAAATATAAAGGGCATGAGTTTCAGGAGATGGATGCTTACGGTACCGTTTGTGAACCACCTCTCTCTCTTGGACAGCATGAGAACAAGCAGAGCTAGCACTACTACTACTACTACTACTACTACTACTACTACTACTACTACTACTACTACTACTACTACTACTACTACTACTACTCTACTACTACCACCACTATATCTACTACTACTACTAAAGTACCTACAAGTTCACCTTCTCTATTCAAGCTATCCGCTCATGACCTTTTTCTGTGTTTGTCAAAGTGTAATTTCCCCGGTTAATCTTTTTTAATTTTTTCTACGTTGCGTGTCCTCCGTGAAAGAAAATTCTGCCCATGGTCATTTAAATCCCAGTGTTGCCCTTTTTTTCTCTCTCTTTGTCCCATATAAGCCATCCAGAACCCATGTTGACGCCTCGCCTTTCTCCATGCCCCTAATTGTGTTCCTTCTCCATCACCTGTTTCTCCTTTTCTTTCTTGTTATTTTTTTATCCTCTCTTGTGTCTCCTGTCAACTCGACATCCAACACCCCAACACACACTCTCTCTCTTCTCTCTCTCTTCTCTCTCCTCTCTCTCTCTCTCCTCTCTCTCTCTCTCTCTCTCTCTCTCTCTCTCTCTCTCTCTCTCTCTCTCTCTCTCTCTCTCTCTCTCTCTCTCTCTCTCTCTCCACCCACACACACACACACACACACACACACACACACACACACACACACACACACACACACACACTCAAGACCCCATCCTTTCTGTCTATCCCATCAAGCCCTTCCACCTTCCTCTTCCGCCTTTCTCTTCCACCTTTCACAATTCAACGTAGAAGAACACGAATCTAGTAGACTATTCGTTCAGTCACATTGATGATAAGAGCGCCATAGTTGATGGGAAAAACATTCACAGTAAAAAAAATACTCATGTGCTTAACAGACTTGTGATAACTATGAAAGAAATACATGTATATGAAAGTATACAAGTAATGGAAACTGGTTGAGAGAGAGAGAGAGAGAGAGAGAGAGAGAGAGAGAGAGAGAGAGAGAGAGGAGAGAGAGAGAGAGAGAGAGAGAAGAGAGAGAGAGAGAGAGAGAGAGAAAAAAAAATAATAATAATAAATAAATAAATAAAAGAGAGAGAGAGAGAGAGGAGAGAGAGAGAGAGAGAGAGAGAGAGAGAGAGAGAGAGAGAGAGAGATGAGAGAGAAGAGAAAGAGAGAGAGAGAGAGAGAGAGAGAAGTCCAGTGGAACATGAAACACAAGATGAGCAGCTGGAGGAATCTGAAACGAAGATAAGATGGTTTAATAAAACACGAAATTTTACATGAAAGGGTCTAAGTCGGGGATGTCGACATGGCCCGCCGAGATAGGACGTTGGGGTGACGGGGTGTTGCGCGGCAGGAGGGGGAACATGGGGAGGGGTGAGTGTGGGAGGCGTAGGGGAGAGTTGGGGAGAGTGTGGAAGAGTTAGAAGATGAGAGAGCAATGATCGCATAATAATAATAATAAAGTTTAGTTTTAGTTTTAGTTTAGTTTATTGCCATACCTTTACAAGTACATAGATTATATAATTATTTACAAATTTGTTTTTAGGCATTAGTCCGCCGAGCAACAGTTCCCTGGCGGACAGAAACAGTATACAAAATTTTAAATATATATATATGAAGGGCGGCGATAATTTACTTACAAATAAAAGTAAGGGTCGTGGGAGGAAGTTGTGGAGGATTTAGAAAGGAATATAATCTATGAAGAGATAGCTGGACACCCTGTTAGGAGTGAAGGGAAATGTGAAGGAGGGGATCAGAATGTATGGTACTATAGTAAGACTTTTGAGGGAGAGGAAATGCTGGTCAGAACTCAATTAATTTCAGTCAATTCTGTTGTGTGTATCTGAGGGCAGGAGTCACGAGGCAGGACCGCTTGGTGCATGCAGGGCAGGTGATGATGGACGGAAAGCAGCGGTACGGCAGGTCAGCATGAGGAAATTTCATGAAGTTTTATCGTATTGAGTGTAAAGTGTCCGCTTGTATTAAATTTTGTTGTGTCCCTCCACCGCCCCACCATCAAGGGTTGTCTGCATCCATCACCCACCAGCCACCTGCCACCCACACTCTCTCGTAGCGTCTCTTAGTAGCGTCTCTTAATGTCTGCTATCCTATACTGTTCCCTTTTTTCTGTGTCATTCTTCTCGTAATTGAGATTGCTAAGATGTTGAAAGGGATATGATTGTGTAGCACTAGTACTATTCAACGACCTTATCAGACGGCATGGTGAGTGCGATATTGGATTAATGTATGAATTAGATATTCTTATAGTGAAATGAAGATCTATGAAGAAGTGTCTACCAGAGAAGGAAGAGAGGGAGGGGGAGGAATGAAGAAAGGAGGGAGGGAATACCTTGTTAAAAAAAGAGAAAAGGAGTGGCTTTGGTGGTAGGAATGTAGAGAAAGAGAGAGAGTATGGTACTATAGTAAGACTTTTGAGGGAGAGGAAATGCTGGTCAGAACTCAATATATTATATATATATATATATATATATATATATATATATATATATATATATATATATATATATATATATATATATATTATATATATATATATATATATATATATATATATATATATATATATATATATATATATATATATATATATATATTTTATATATATATATATATATATATATATATATATATATATATATATATATATCCTTCAGTTGAGTGCACGTGTATGTGAACTTATTGAAGCGTGTGTGCCTGTCTGTCTTTCACATTGTCATTGAGCCTTGTCCCTCTCTCTCCTCTTTCTATCTCACTCCTGTCTTTCGCTCCCTCTCTCCCAACTCTATCCTTCATTACGTCTCCTTTCATCTCTCTCTCTCTCCTCTCTCTCTCTCTCTCTCTCTCTCTCTCTCTCTCTCTCTCCTCTCTCTCTCCTCTCTCTCTCTCTCTCTCTCTCTCTCTCTCTCCCCCCCCCTGACCCCCTCCCCATCTCCTTGATTCAGCCCTTGTACCTCCTTCCCCAGAAGCACAGCCTCCTGCCTCTCCCTCTGTCTCATCTCCCCCTCGGTTTCGATTCATTTTGAGGCGCCTCATGTACCACACTCATGTTTGTGGCAGGTGTGGAATATTGATGTAGTGAAAGTGTAGGGTGGAAGCAGGTGTAAGAAGGAAGACCGTAGTGGCAGGCCTCGACGTCGGCAGCGGCTGGAGGAGGCGGAGGAGGAGGGCGGTGGCTTTGGCAGCGGCGTGGTGGAGGTCATAATAGAGTGAGTGTCTTGCCCTGAAAGGGGAAAGAGATGGGTTGTGGTGCTCGGGAGGAAAGCGATGTGTTGACTTGTATATAACACATGAATATAAATATTTGTCTGTTGGAGGTGTGTGTGTGTGTGTGTGTGTGTGTGTGTGTGTGTGTGTGTGTGTGTGTGTGTGTGTGTATATATGTGTGTAAGTGTTATTCATTCATGGTCTTGATCATGTGATACTCGTGATCGCCAGTTTATATTTCATTGTAGAGATCCAGCTATCGATAAGGCTGTGATTTTACGCACCACACACACCTCTTGCTCAAAGGGGACAGTAACTTCCCGCTCGTCAGAGATGAACGTTAGAGGTTTGAACCCACTACTTGCTAAATGGCAGGCAATGACTCCACTGAACCATGTGTGTGTGTGTGTGTGTGTGTGTGTGTGTGTGTGTG
>JACEEZ010021771.1:60000-67500 GCA_016584305.1 Chionoecetes opilio
TTTCAGGTACGAGCTTTGAGGAACGAGTGATTAGAGGGATGAGTGGCAGATATACGGAATGGGCGGTAGGTGCGAGGAATGGAGGGTAGGGATAAAGAATGAGTGGCATGGGCGGCGAGAGTGAGAAATGGGCGGCATTGCTGGAGGAGTGGAATTCGTTTGGACTTGGATGTGATGTTATGTGTGGGAAGGGGAGGGAGAGGGGAGGAAGGGAACGGCTGTGATGGATCTCGAGGTGTCTGCTGGCCAGTTCTCCCCCCTCCCCCCTTTCCCCCTCCCCCCACCCAATGGCATTCCCCGCTTCCCCTAGCCTGAGGTCACAATGCCCAGGGTGACACTGGCTGCTATTTGAGGACATTAAACTTAAGATGCGCAGTTTATTAAATTACAGGGTGAAGATGAGAGTCATGAGTGGCCCAAACACGTCGCCGTAAAGGACTCTGTGTGGGAAATGGCGTGATGGGGTGAGGGAGAGGAGGAGGAGGAGGAGGAGGAGGAGGAGGAGGAGGAAGGAGGAGGAGGAGGAGGAGGAGGAGGATATGGGAGGGAGATTCAACGATGAGGATTGTAGAGAGAAATTAAGGTGTTCAAGGAAAGGATAAGAGAAAATAAACTAACCCAGACATGTCTATTTATAATCATATGAGTATGTTAAGAATTTTAGGAAGTATTTTATTTGTGAGACAACAATGTAGTGTGTGAGTAGAGTATGTGATTGCAAGAGTGATGTATTGTGAGTGTCAGGCATCAACAGGACAGCTTCTCCCTTGCCTTGCAGTGAGCGGCCTGCACGTGCTGGTGATCGTCCTGGCGGCCGTGCTGGTGACGGCCCTGCTGTCCTGCGTGTTGGGCCACTCTAAGATGGGCGCCCGGCTCTGGTCCCATCGACGGTCCGCCCGCGCCACCCACACCAACCCCGCCTCTCACCACACCCACACCACCATCATCACGCCCACCTCCTTATCACATTCGGTAAGTGTCTTAAAACTGTACTTTGGCACCGCCATGGGTTTTTTTCTATAAGTAATTATGTGTATTCATCAATGGAAAAGGAATTATATAAAATCCCGATTGTAATCCCAAGGTAAAAGTTACGAGCATGCATCAAACGGCCACAAATATGTATAGCAATATAGCCATTTGCAGTAAGTATGCTATAAGAAGCGGTTTTACATCTGACATAGCTCGCAATTTCTATGTATTAGAGAATTATTCAATGAGTAGTCGTGGCACTGGCAAGTGTTGATACGTTGATACATAGTCATAAATCTAGCTCAATATTTGTCAGGATAAAAATCATACCACATGATTTATCGTTATTATTGCCATGGGCCTTCTTGCCCGGCACCCAAGAAGCCGTGCCATGCCCGTGCACATGTTCAGGATAGTGCTGCACCAACACGTCCTTTGGCTCAGTGACGGTCAGGGTGTCACGTGAGGAGAAAGAGTGGAAAGACGTGATGAAATGTACTGCAGAGCTTCAAACATTCACTCACACTTTGTGCTTCCCGTCCGACACGCGGAGGTGAAATTATGAATAAGATACGTGCGGAGTATCCTTACGTCAACTGTTAATGACTAATTCTAGAGAAAATAAGTTCGTAGGCAACCTGCATGCTTGCTGCCTCGCTCAGAGCACAACCGTCCAATCACAGCCGAGCTGGAATCGCCTGCCGGCTGGGGTGGGGACTGGGGGAGAGGTGTCTCATGGTGTCGAGCCGTGAGTGAAACCTCGACTGAATTGCTCGAATACTTTCCTTGACTCTCGGTCGTGTATTTATGTTTTCGTATTCGTTTTGTGTTCTCATTCCGGTGAGAATCTTCAGGCAGTATGTCGGGTACGGTCTGTAGTGTTGCCTATTTTTTTGCCGTAAATTTGAAGTACCATAATTTTCCGCCACACCACTCAAAAGTGAATCAGTAGTTAGCGGACGTCCACCAGTAGGAGAGGTGTCATGAGCAGCCAATGAACGTGCCCCACCCCATCCGACTCCCTGATGCTGGTTCCTCACTCGGCAGTCACCCTCCAGCTGACGAGACACAGAGACGCAATCGTGGACGTCTGCGTGTGTGCGTACGTGTGTTACCTTCGTGCCTTGCTGTGTGTTAGCACCCTCTCGCCGGTGCTGAGGTGTGTATGTGAACTGTTCTGCCTCGCCACCACCACCATCACAAGGCAAGGAAGAAGTGAAAGCAGGAGCAGGAGTGTTCAGATGTTGGTGCCATTTAACTCCAGTAAGAAGAGCCCTGGAAGCGATGGGCAAACAATGGCGCCATACACAGCGGGGTGAGGCCATGCTCTGAGCCGAACACAGGAGAAACAAGCACACAAGGCAAGCAGCAGCAGCAGGATCGCCAAACAAGAAGGCAAGCAGACACGCTCCCACACACGGCCGAAGCGGAGAGACAGGAATTTATAGGCAGAACCGGCGATCAGCGCGGCCCTTGTTAGGCGAAGGAGAGAGGAACACGAGAAGACTAGAGGACGCAAGGTAATCTATTTTCTTTATCGAACTGAGTCAACCAAGTTACACTTATTTTTCACTCAATGCTTCACCACCCTTGCCACTGTAGTTCATAGGCAGTCAGGTTATCTCGATACACTCTTTCATGGAGTTCGCTTACTTTTTTGTTACGATCTTCATGGTAGCTTAGAATATAACCCATGGAAAGTTACTTATATTTAGGAAAATAATTTGTTTCTTTCCAACGTCACTTATGTTTCAGTGTTTATTATAAAGCAATGAAGTGGTTATCAATCAACATTGCCAGTAGTGCAATAGCTATAAGAGAGGGAGATATAGTGGATATGATAATTTCAATAGTAAAAAATAGTGGGGGTAATAGCAGTAGTAGTTATGATTCAGAAATATGAACACGTACAATGCCGCAAGATGCCTTCATGATTGCCAACCAATTTTATATTTCATTAGTTGGAATTTTTATCATCGTTCTAAGGCCTCTGTTCCCATTGACCATAACCTCCGCCCCCGCCCCCCACACACACAACCGACGTGACTCATCGTGACAGAGCCATTGACAGCAAGACACATGATGCAACACATGACTCCACGTGACTGCCGCTACATGACACCTCCACTTGAGCCCCACATGGCAGTGCTCCACATGAGGCACACACACACACACACACACACACACACACACACACACACACACACACACACGTGCATGAAAAATATAATCAAGTAAGTATGAGTAAGATTTGATTAATAGGAGCATTGCAATATCCCAAAGTGAGAAAACTTGAATAGAAATAAAGAGATATGAGGGTGCGTGGCACATCAGAATAATTGAGAGATGGAAGGGAGAGAGAAAAAGTCCGTCGCTGCGTTATCACCAACTTCACGTCCACCTTAGCGTTCAAAACTATTATAGGATCGGAGCGCAGGACGACAAATATAGTACACTCTACCCTTCTCAAAATGTTCTTGGAGGAACCTCGGGAAAAATCGAAGAAAAAAAAATATCAAAACAGTATAGAATGTATACATATATTGAAAATTAACTGTGTGGAAATTTCTTATAGGATTACACCAGAACTATTCATGAACTGCACGTACAGTACTTCAAATAGTGTGCCATACGTGTCAAGAACCAAGAAATTGTTTCTGTATATATCTATAATGATGCTGGAGGTCACTGGAAGACTCCATAGGTTAATCACTGTTACCGTCTGGCATTGTATGAGAGAAGGAAACGGTAAGTTAAGTCATATAACTGAAAATGATTTACTGAAAGTTACAGGCATGAGATCAAAGATAATAGTTTAAGAGACATGAGGAAGAGGATAGAGTTTGCCGGGAAGAGTGACCAATCGGGACACTCGACACCCTGCAGTCGAGTAGTCAAGTGGATCGAAGACTCGTAACTCAATATTGCGCGACACGCCTACCTCAAGAGTAAGAATATATGATTCCTCATATATGTACTACACACTACGCCTGTCATATCATATATGTTATTATATATATTATAATATTAATTATATAGATTATATATATATATATATAATATATATGGCATTAATTATAAGGAAAGTGTGTGGTGGTATAGTTCCGCCCCCCCCGTGCTGCAATCCCATTCATATGGCACATATTTTGGGACCGGGTGAACAGGGAAGGTTTAAGCTCACTTTATGAGATGATCCCGATCACTTTTTTTTTCTTTTTTTAGCAAGCTATTAGCGAATTTTGAAAACGAAAAGTGGGTTGCGAGAATAGAGGAACCTGATGTAGGATGGGAAGGTGAGTGAATGGGTTAGAGGAAGTAAATGAAATGATGAATGTGAAATTTGGGTGTGGTGATGGTGTGTGGAATAGTGGGGAGGTGCTTGGTAATGGGTGAGTGAATGGCTGTGCTGGAAGTTGGGTAATGGGTGAGTGATGTGGGTGGGGGGAGTGCGTGTGGGTTCGCTATGGGTAATGGGGTGTGTGAATGGGTGGGGGGTGTGGGTATGGGAGAGTGAATGGGTTGGGGTGCGTGATTACATCAGAAAGTTAAAAAGGGGCTATTTTGGAGAGTCGACAGGCCCCATAGCCGTCCGCAGGGCTAGCCAACAAAGTCCGCCCGGAGGCCGGACTTTCAGCGCTGTATTATATATATATGTATACAGATATTACTTACTTATATAAATATATTAGGGTTTCTCGAAAGTAACTTCATGTATATAAATATGTTAACTATATACATAGTTTTGAATATATCATCATCACTTATACTCAGCCGTCATCAGTATATCACCTACTACTCTAACATTAGATCATCATACGTATCGTTATCATCATACATAGCACAGTCATTATATTCGGTCAATTACATCTACTAATTACAGCGAAGATACTGTGACACCAATTCATAGTATCTAACATTTGCAATTGTAACATATGTCTAGACTCCCTATTCTGACGTCATCATTATAATACTGTTATATAACATTATACTACTTGGGAAATTTTTTTTTCGCGCGCTTTTATCAAAAGTCTTTTTTACGAATTGCCGGAAATAATTATTTTATAGGTGTTTTAATGTACATTCAACATAATTCGGCAAAAAAATTTGGGTCTGACGACATACTTTAAGGTCATATAACTGAAAATGATTTACTGAAAGCTTACAGGCAATGAGCATCTAAAGATAATAGTTTAAGAGACATGAGGAAGAGGATAGAGTTTCGCCGGGAGAGAGTTGACCAATCGGGGACACTCGACACCCTGCAGGTCGAGTAGTCAAGTGGATCGAAGACTCGTAACTCAAATATTGCGCGACACGCCTACCCGATACAAGAGTAAGAATTATATTGATATTCCATCATATATGTACTATACTACTTACGCCTGTATTATATATATATATATATATATATATATATATATATATATATATATATATATATATATATAATAATATAAGCGAAAGTGTGTGTGTGTGGTATAGGTTCCGCCCCCCCCGTGGCGCAATCCCATCATATGGCACATTTTTGGGACCGGGTCGAACAGGGGAAGGTTTTAAGCTCACTTATGAGATGATCCGATCACTTTTTTTTTCTTTTTTTTAGCAGCCTATTAGCGAGAATTGTGAAAAAAAAGTGGGTTGCGAGAATTGAGGAAACCTTGATGTAGGGTGATGGGTAATGGGTGAGTGAATGGGTAGGGTAATGGGTAATGAATGGGTGAGTGAATGGGTGGGGGGTGATGGGTGAGGGAATAGGTGGGGGGTGATGGGTAATGGGTGAGTGAATGGGTGTGTGGTGATGGGTAATGGGTGAGTGAATGGGTGGGGGTGATGGGTAATGGGTGAGTGAATGGGTGGGGGGTGATGGGTAATGGGTGAGTGAATGGGTTGGGGGTGATGTGATTTCAGGAAAGTTAGAAGGGGCTATCTGGAGAGTCGAAGGCCCACCAATAGCCCTCCGCAGGAGCTAGCCAAAAAGTCCGCCCGGAGGGCGGACTTTGCGGCTAGTATATATATATATATATATACATATATATATATACATATATATATGTATATATATGTACGGTATATATATGTATATATATATATATATATATATATATAATATATATATATATATATATATACATACATATATATACCGTACATATATATATATACATACATACATATACATATACATATATAGATATATACATACATACATATACATATACATATATAGATATATACATACATATACATACATATACATTATACATACATATGTATATACATATATAGATATACATATACAGATATACATGTATATATATATATATATATATATATATACATATGTGTATATATATACATATGTGTATATATACATATACATATATATATACATACATATGTATATATATATATATATATACATATATATATATATAATATTTCATTCCCGTTTCAAAGAAAACTTATCTAATAGCGTAGTACTGCACGATCTAAAGGCATCGCGTATGTCGAAAGTCAGGTTGTCGACATAACTTCTGTCTACAGTTGCCTCGTTTTAGACACCTTTCAGCATAGACACTCCAGAGATCGAGGACCCGATGACCGAGTCCTCAATGAAGAGGAACAAGCTGCGTCGCGGTGCATTTGTGCTGAAATGATCAAGATCAATAGACTTTTAATTTAATTTTTTAACTTTTAATGTTCACGGTTCTGTGGTGAGGATTTTTTTCCTTTTTTCCCTTTTATTTCTACAGGAGAATAGTACACTACATAATACGTCATAAGGATAATTTTTGGATAGTGGAAAGAGGAGGTAGAAGGGAGTGGCCTGCCAGCAAGCAGGATAGCACAGGTGTGTGTACGTAGGGCAGGGCAGGGCAGGACGGTGTGGGTGGGTGGCGGGGATTCTCTCTCTCTCTCTCTCTCTCTCTCTCTCTCTCTCTCTCTCTCTCTCTCTCTCTCTCTCTCTCTCTCTCTCTCTCTCCACTAAAATTGGTACAAAGTCAAAGGTTTTTGTAAACCTACACAGATACACTAGAGGTAAACATTTTGTTCTATGCCAACAACTACACTGCAGTCATTTTCATATGATAGTTGGCCATTAACAACCTCTCCCAAACCAAACTCATTTTCTTTAGCTTGCTTAATATGAATGGGAACGATAATAGTAATAAACATTATATAAATAACAATGATAATGATGATAATAATAGTAGTATTAATAATCATATTATCATAGTGGAAAGAGGAGGTAAAAGGGAGTGGCATGGAGAGTAGCAGAGCCGTAGGTAGGGAGAGTAGGTGTGAGTGAAGTCAGGGCAGGCCGAAGTGGCCACAGGTGCGTGTAGGTGGGGGGGGGATTATCCTCGTGAGGCTCGGGGCATATTTTTAAATAGGCCACGATACAAAATCGTCGTTTTTTCGTAGTTTTCTCGCACCACTGAAACTGACGTCACTAAGCTGCGCGTGGTTTAACCTATAGTGTCTATTAATCTTGGAAATGATGACGTCTGGTACTCGTTCACGAGA
>JACEEZ010021771.1:77500-97500 GCA_016584305.1 Chionoecetes opilio
ATACTCAGGAATACAAAGAGTTAGTTGAGCAGGCAACAGCCATGTTTGTGCAGATGCCAACATTATATCTGTGTGAGCAAGGTTTCTCAAGCTTAGTTTTAATCAAGGCAAAGAAAAGGAATGCCATTCCGAATTTGGATCCTATCATGCGGGTTACACTTTGAAATCATCTGATGCCTCGATTTAAGCTGATACCAGACAAATTGCAACAGCAACCACGCCACTGATTTTTGTTTCTTGAAGGAAAAGGCTTTGTTTTCTGGATTACCAAATATAACGCATATTATGTGCAATTTTACTTTAGTTCATGAAGAAAAATGCATTTGCTCTGGAATTCCTAGGAAATGTTTATTTTTTTCTTATATATTTATAGTTTTAGACCGCATGTGTTTATTTTACATACAGAAGAATATGTGAACTGTAAATAGAACATGAGTTAAACTACTTTTTTCCTACCTATACATTTGTAGAATGATATCTATAATAATATAAGCGAAAATGTGTGTGTGTCTGTGTGTGTGTCTGTGTGTGTGTCCGCGATAGGTGCCGCCCCCAGTGACGCAATCCCATCATATGGCACAGTTTTGGAACCAGGTCGACCAGGGGAACATTTTAAGGCCACTTATGGTATGATCCGATCACTTTTTTTTTTTTTTAGTAGCCTATTAGCGAGAATTGTGAAAAAAAATGTAGGTTGCGAGAATTGAGGCAACCTTGATGTAGGGTGATGGGTAATGGGTGGGGTGATGGGTAATGGGTGTGGGGTGATGGGTGAGTGAATGGGTGGGGGGTGATGGGTGATGGGTGAGGGAATAGGGGGGGGGTGATGGGTAAGAAAGTTAGAAGGGGCTATCTGGAGAGAGTGTGTTTGGTGGGCCACAGGTGGTGGGCCGAAGGCCCACCAATAGCCCTCCGCAGGAGCTACCCAAAAAGTCCGCCCGGAGGGCGGCTTTGCGGCTAGTAGTCTATATATGATTATAGCATATTTACAATATCAAAAGCCGTGAGATTTTAGAGATTTAAAAAAATTGAGGTGGACAGCTTTTACCAAATCACCACTAGGGGTGGACGACATCAAAAAAGGTTGAAGAGCACTTGTCTATTGCAACAACAGATAATGTGTCAGTACCAGATTGGAATTTGACGGGTGTTACACATTGTCCAAGGGAGACCTGAGACCACGTAGGCAGGGTAGGGACGTCAAATTCCCTGAGGTTAAATAAATCTACTCGCATACCTGAGGGGTTAATTTTCTATAATGGAACAATTAGCGAGGCGGCAGACTTGATACCACCTCCCAAAGTGCCTTCAAGAACCGCGCATACATTCTTGAGGAAGTTGATGATGTTCATGCTGTTCACTTTTGAAATAGTCGTCTTCATTAGGGAATGTAAACCACGTCATGCATAATCGTAGAGTGGTACTGATGATAGCAGTAATAGTATTGACAGTTTCAGGCCTGAAAACTCAATAAAACGAGATGTGCATAAATTGCTATTACTTTGTGCCCTGTCCGGGTAAGACTTACATTGGAAACTATGAAGGCAAGGGGCTCTGACACACACACACACACACACACACACAACACGCACACGCACAAGCACAAGCACACGCACACACACAGAGTTTTCAAGGGATAGCAAAGTCGAGGTCTTTGTATTCAGAACCATGTCATGTAGCCACTCCTATTAAAAACACGAGAGTTGATTGCAAGGATGTGTTTGTGCGCATGTGCAGTCCTCCAGTCATAGTTCTGCAAATAATTAATGTTTTCCTTTAATTTAATGTTTTTCCTTGTAATGTCTTTCCATCATAGTAAATTTGAAGTAAGTTTTCATTATTTTCTTTTGAAGCTGCGCTGTAATTTTAGTCAAGTGGGGCAGAGTCATGTGATGGAAGTGCTCGGTGATGATCAGTGAGGAATTGAGTTTCGGTTCACGCTTTCTGTGGAGAATTGATGCAACACTTATGTGACGATGAGAGGTGCCACACATGCTCCCTCGGTCACTTGTCACTTCCAGGAGGAACAGTAATTCAGGTGCGCTGCCCTTCCAAAGTCTTTGTTATGACGGTAACATGATAACTTACTTTGTAGTTATCATTGTACTCAATTGATTTACTGCAAAGACTTATTCTGTCGGATCTGTCCTCTATGGACATTACGATAAGGACAATAGTGTTAGTTTGATCTCTCACAGATGTGGACTTACAGTTGTACAAGTTACATTTTGTTGGGTTTTCAACTTTTCACCCATTTATGTATGAGCAGGTGAGCTTGCTCTGAGCCGCCACTTCTGTCCCACGCCTGCCTGTCTTCTCCCCTAAACGCACCTGTTCATCTTCATTAGGTCTGGAATTTCGGCCGTTTTGCAACACAGACGGGGGTCTGCGGTGGCCATGACGTAAAAGAGGAAGACCACCTTTGGCAGCTGGGCACTTGACGTCTGCCTGAGTACGAGGACATTCCAGGAAGGTGTATCCAACATGTCCTGGGAAGGGTCTTAATCACCTCACTCATGGCATGGAATCTCATGGCCCGGGAAATTTTTTATTTTCCCTTTCTGTTATGATTACTTTTTGTGCCTTAATGCGACATCTTCTCGTTAAGTTTTCTAATTTAAAAGACCTGCGAGAACGACATTTTTCCTGGTTAACGTGATGGTCTCTTTCTTTTCTGTTTCATTCCTTCTTACTCGAGCCAAAGACCCTCTACAACCTGCCTTTGTGGGATACCGAGTGAGGTATATTGTTGTAGAGGGTCTTTGCTCGAGCTGAGACAAGAGTCACTCATCACTGAACCGAAAGTCTGAAAGTCTTAGAATTGTAACGAGCTAACTTCTAACTACTATGATTTCAAGATTTGCTTGTCTCAACATTACAAGTTTGTATTTGCTTATTTTGCTTCATATCTTACTCTTATTTTTGCTAAATCATCGTTCCTCGCAATGCCATTTATGACGCTCACTCTTGTATCTAATTGACTCTTATCTTAATCTATATTTTGAATCTTACCGTTTGTCCTGCCGTGTATTAAGCGCCCGAGCATAGACCACTGTATACCTGGACTGCACACACGACAATGTTTTGAATTGCGGGGCTGCATAGGGGCCTGCGGGGCGCCCTACA
Organism: Chionoecetes opilio; assembly: GCA_016584305.1. NCBI lineage: Eukaryota > Metazoa > Arthropoda > Malacostraca > Decapoda > Majidae > Chionoecetes > Chionoecetes opilio. The sequence continues at coordinate 80,627 of JACEEZ010021771.1, forward strand.
AAAATATATAGTGGTCTATGAACTATCATATAGACTGGTTTATCAGTATATATGATATACTGTAATCTTCGTAAATGTTTGTTCTATAATATTATCAAATAAAAAACAGTAAAAAAACGCTAAAGAAATACCATTACGAGGACTATGAAGAAATATGCATGAACTTAATATTCACTTAACCTTCGACATTTAAAACTGTTGGGTCAACTTTTATCATGAAGGGTATCAATAGAAGCGCAATTTTATTAGCTTTCCATTGATATTTTTTTTTATCTGATAAATTTTTTAAAAACATGCAAAAATTTAGCTTTAAAATGAAAAAAAAATCATCAATGGGAAATTTTTTCCCGATTGAGATGTTATTTTTTTACTTATTATTTTTTTTTTTGAATATGAATTAGCCCCATGTAAAAAATTAGGTTAACTAAATAAAAAACCCCATAATCGGGAAAAATTCCCCGATTGATGTTTTTTATTTATTTATTTAACGCTAATTTAGCGTTTCTAAAATTTATAGATAACGAAAATGGCAATGGAAAGCTAATAAAATGCGTTCTATTGATCCCCTTTCATGAAAAAAGTTGACTCGAAAGGTTTTTAAAGGGCGAAGATTGAAGTGAATTTTAAATTAGTTCATGCATATTTCTTCAGCTCGAAAAGGGCATTTCTTTACCGGTTTTACTTTTTTTTTATTGATAATATTAAGAAAAACATTTACGAATTTACGTATATATATATATGAAAAACCGTCTTAGATGCGTATATAATATTATATATATTTATATAATATATATATTTTATATTAAAATGTAATGTATAGAAATTGTATTGATGTATATATATATGTATATTATTAAAAAATTGTTATATATATATATATGTATAAAATTTAAGGTATAATATATTATATTATGATATTATATATATGATATTATATTTTAATATTTTATATATATATATTATAAAATATAATTTATATATTATATATGTAATAATATATATATATGTATTATATATATTATATGTATATAAAATATATATTGTATATATATAATAATATATATATATGTATAAAATTAAATTATATATATTATATATATTTTTTAATGTAATATATATATATAATTTATATATATATTTAGAAAATGATATTATATTATAATATAGATATGTATATTAGGGGGGGTTTCCTTAGTAGTATGAAAAATTTATTTGAGAAACTTTATGTTCCTAACCCGGATATATGTTCTATTTTGAAAATACTATGTGAGTAATTTTTCCCCGAATGGGTTTCACGAAAAGATGTTGCACACGCCCCCCCAATTCACCCTGGCCCTGGTCCAGGCCCCCCCTCAGTTGAGGTATTACCGCTCGAAGGCGGGGGTATCGTGCTTGCCGGGCTCCTCACTGTGGCCTGGGGGGGCCCGGGTGGCTTTCCGGGGGTCCGGGAAGGTTTCCGGGGTCCCCACCACTTAAAGGGAGGAACTGAAGTCTCCCACCTTTGTGAGGGATCCTTTTGAACTTTGGATGAGCGCAACCCCCTTTTTCCGCGGGGGCATTCACCACAGCGAGGTCCGGCGTCTGAGAGGCCCGGGAACCCTCGTCCATCTGCCACGAGTCCGGTTGGCAGACGAGGAAGGCCTCATCCAGGTGTACTTCCGGAAGAAGTGGGAGTACGTCCATGACGAAGTCTTCCAGGGGGATCTCGGACCGATTTTTGGGAAGCTGCCCTTTTTTGGAGCCGTGCCTCTCCGTCAATTCCTCTTCGTCGTAGGGCGTAACCATGGCTTTTTTTGGTCTCGCAGGACACGTCGGAGTCAAAAGAAGGACACCCCAACCAGTTTTTCTAAAAGTACCAAGAGGCTTGACAGTTCGACAGCGCGACGTTGGGATTAGGGTCGATCTTGTGTAGTGCGGGGCCCTTTATGAGTTCGAGGTCGAGTCGAGGGCTTAAAACGAGAAAGAAGCCTAAATCCAGGCCTTTGCGTGACTCGGACGACGAAGAGGCACAACCGCTGGAGCCCAGCTCCCCCTTCTTCGTAAAGCGGAACGGCCCGGAACATCCAAATCTTGAAGGAGAGGGGATTTTTGAATCCCTGGCCTGGTGCATTGTCCAGGAGCGGGAATCAAATTTCCCAAACGGGAGGGGCACACCGGGGAAAAATGATGACAAGTTTGCCCAAATTTCCGGGTAGTATCGCGAAGGTCCTCACGCTCTTAAGGCTTGAAAGTCCATCGAAGAGCCTCATCCTTGAGGCCTTAGAACAGTCCCCATTTCCCCTCCCCCATGTTTCCCGTCCCGAAGTCCCCCCGCGATGCTTCCATAGGTTTGGAAGGTTTGAAGAGCGGGATGCTCGGGCGATGGGGAAACACCCAAGAACACGGCAAACCCCGCAGTACCACCACTCCAGGAATGGGACGACAGGCGAAATCAGCAGGTCTTTCCCCCATTTTCTGTTCGATAGGACACAGGCCCCGTTTCTGCGGCCGGGTGTTGGATGCCGTGGTGTCAAAGGACACCCCCTACCTGATTTCCCCGAATCCCCATGTCTCCGGGCCGAGACCACCGCTGCCCGCCATCTCCTCCCCTGCCCACCCCAATTGGCGACGGCGAGCAGTTGGGGGCCTCCAATCCCGAAATGATGATCGGGGGGACGGTCACGTTTTTTCGTGGGAGGCCATCAGAGCTTGCCATCCCAGTGGACCACCCGCGGAGTTCCTGACCGAAACTCCCTCTGATCTTTAGGCCATGGGCCCCACGATGTTTCAAGCGTTGGCTTTGGATGGAGAGCGGTGATGTTGAGTCTTCGACGTTCTGGCCTAGGGAAAGTGCGGTTCAGTCACACGTATGTCCGGAACGAGCGGGCAGCTTGGTTCGATCCAGCGTGGCCCCCATGTGGGGAGGGCGGTTCTTCGTGGCCGTTTCGCCCCCTTGCAGGACTCGTCCTCCAAAATGCTCCGTATTTTTCATTGGGAAAACTGAATGTTGGAGCTGGACGACGGCGAGGACTCGGCTGCGCCACAGAGAGGAAGCGGCAGCCTCTTCTTGTTTGCGGGCGGAGAAAGCACGGCCTTTTCCCCAAACGAAGAGATTGCCTGTTCCTGAGCACAAGGACGGAAACGACGCGCCCATCCTTCCTCGAAGTCCCGGCTCCCCTTGGGCAGGGGGAACTCTTTTTCCTCCTGGGTTGGGGCTCATGGTCAAAACCATTTTCCCCGGGCCACGCGAAGAGGTTTTCGAGAAGTACCTCAAAACCTTTTTTTTCGAGATTTGAGCCTCCATCGCCGATGCACCCTTTTTTGAGGAGCTGTACTCCCCATGGAGCTTTCAATCTTTGGGGACAATGTGTCTTTTCGGATCATTGGGGATCCGGCCATATCCCAAAACGACCACCATGGGGTCCGGCCAGCGTGACTCGCGGAGAGTCATCTTTTTTGGTGTAGCGGGGGAGAACGACCCCCAGAAAATCTCTGTTTGGGAAAGGGAGTTTTGGAGCCAATTACCTCCGTTTGGGGAACCCAAAAAAATCTTTTTCCCAGTCGCCAAATCAAACTGAAAGAAAGGAGAAAAAATGTTCAGAAATTTAATTTGACAAGTAAAAATCGAATTCGGGAAAAAATTTGTGAAAATAGGGGGGAGGGAAAAGGAGTATGTTCCAATAACACCATGACCAGTCGAAAGAGCACAGAGGGAAAATTCGGGGCATGTGGAACATCTTCCTACAGCCCAATTCCATAAAAAAATTTCAGGGTGATTTCCACTTTAATGGTAACAAATTTCCCCGGGTTAGGAACAAAAAAATTCCAACTTTTTTTTTTTAAGGACCACCCTAAGTAATATATTATATATGTATTATATATAATATACATTATATTATAGTATATATATATATTGTTATATATATAATAATTATATATATATATAATAAAAACCGGCGGCCCTCCACTTCAGGCAAGTTCAGGGCCCCTGTGCAAAAAGCCCATATTTCCGGCGCAGTCCAGGGATACAGTGGGGCCTGACCCATTTAACCTTTTTCTCTATAGAGCGGCAGTTTCCGTCCCTAGTTTCATTTACTGTAACGTCGATTTATCAATTGTAGAGGTGCGGAAATGGTATGTATTACCATGAGTATTTAGTTGATGGATATGATTTGAAGTAAAAAGATGAAAACAGAGTGTACTTACACACAGTTGGCGAGTCCTTAATTCTTGATATCATCTTTTACTAAATCAAACCCCACATCTAACCTGACCTAACCTAACCTAATCTTCTAATTTAACGTAATTTTAACCCCTTCACACCCAGATCTTTCTTCAGCTATAAAAAAATCGTATGTTGTCAGGCCATAAAATTACGTAAAGTAACTGAATATACCAAATTAGTTAGTGGAGAAGGATACTAAACAGGTCATATCTATAAAACATTGCTTATATTCACTCAAACTCGTCTAATGGTACCCAAATTACAATGGAAATTACGCTCTGGGTCTCAAGGGGTTAACAGTGATAGCGTGCAACTTATCAGTAGTTATGGACGAGGCTAGAGAAGTCTTCAATTCCAGAAGCTCACTGAGTTTTCATGGTCGATGGGACTTGTGTTACGTGGCGGAGATGTAGCAAAAGTATGGGTAGTTTAAGATGCTACAGTGATCTGAGTTCGTGATAGGAATGGTATGGGGGAGGAGCGCCTTGGGAGGGCCGTGTATCGCGTCTCGAGCCCTTCTACGCCATGGAATGATACACCATCACTCCTCATGACCATATTCGCACCTTCCCATCAATATCTATTTTGCTAACTCATCAAATCGTTTTCTGCCCACTGATCTTTCCCCATTGCCTTTCCTTTCTTCCTTCTTCCTTGTCTCGCCTCCTTCCTCAACCTCTTCGTCTCGTCTCCTTCATCCTTTTTTCACCTCTTCGTTTCCTTATGACTTCACTCATTCCTCATGCTTGCCAACAAACTCGTGATTTTTCGCTTTTTCCTCATCATACTGCCCGCTGTACGTACACACTTGTACTTCATCAACCTTCAACTCTTACTACCCCCCTACCCCTCCCCCCTCTCTCTCTCTCTCTCTCTCTCTCCTCTCTCTCTCTCTTCTCTCTTCTTCTCTCTCTCTCTCTCTCTCTCTCTCTCTCTCTTCTCTCTCCTCTCTCTCTCTCTCTTCCTCTCTCTCTCCTCTCTCTCTCGTCTCCTCTCTCTCTCTCTCTCTCTCCTCTCTCTCTCCTCTTCTCTCTCCTCTCTCTCTCTCCTCTCTCCTCTCCTCTCTCTCTCGTTTGTTTTGTGTATGTGTGAGTATAATTCACCCACTGCCTGATCACACGATCACCGGCTGTTATCCTCCCAGCAAGAGCTTGAGCTCATAGTGACTTGACTGATCTTTGGGTTGGACTTCACACACCCCATCCCTTTGCTCATGGGGGGCTGTAACTCCCGGAATTTCGGGAAATATTTCGAGACTTGAGTGGGACTCGAACCTGTACACGTCGTGACTAACACAGATACTTTACCACTGTAACACACTAGTAGTTGTATACATGTGTGTGTGTGGGTGTGTCTGTGTGTGTGTGTGGGGGTGTAGGTGTGTGTGTGGGTGTGTGTGTGTGTGTGTGTGTGTGTGTGTGTGTGTGTGTGTGTACGGTCGTTCTTTTAGTTTATAATCTGAGTGTTTTTTCAGCCACCTTTTTTCTTTGTCGAGACAAGACAAGGCGGGGCGGGGCGGGGCAACAGACAGCTGGAAGGTCGGCTGTAAAGGGAGTGTCGGAGCGGCTGTCACGTGTCACTCTGATAACATCGCGCTGCGCCGGGTCACAGGCTGCTTGGGCCGACGGCTGACTCCTACCTGGATGGGTAGGCGGGAAGGGGGGGGGCTTCTGTGGCTGCCGTGTTTTCTGTGATTAGAGCGGATCAAATAGAGCGGGAACCCATAATGGATTACATGGAAAGAGGATGAAGGAATGGTGGGAGGGATGGGGGGGGGCGAGCCTGGTGTGTGTGTGTGTGTGTATGTGTGTATGTATGTATGTATGTATGTATGTGTGTGTGTGTGTGTGTGTGTTGTGTGCTGTGTGTGTCGTTGTTCGCATGAAAATTACTGTTGGAGGTAAAGACAGTCAAGACAATGGGAGATGTAGTGAAGCTTCTTACCTGACGAGGCCTGCTGCTACGTGTGCGTGTGTGTGTGTGTGTGTGTGTGTGCGCGCGCGCGCCATTGTCTACGCTGGATCTGCTATTAGCAGAGTTTTTTTTGGGGGGGTGGAGGGGGGGGACGTTTTATACATTTTTTTATCTCTCACCTGCGCGTGATGATTGGAGTGCCACGCGCCTGCCGAGGTGGCGAGGTGGTGGCGGCCCGGGAGTGCAGTGACCTTGTGGACGCGGCCGAAACTAATTTGCTTTTACTCCTGTGAATATCATGCAAGTATTCATCTGGATACTTTTTTTCTCTCTTTTTGGTGTATGTGTGTGTTCAAGTTCAAGTTCAAGTTCAAGTTCAAACATTTTATTGCCATAAGAATACACACAAATATTAAATCCATTATTAACCTTTCGTGGAAAAGTCTGCTGAGAAAACTCGTTAGCAGACCCAGTTAGATAATATGTGCACATTCCAGAGAGAAGACTATTATAATCTAGGGCTGAGAACAAGAAAGGCCAATGTCACATTTCTATGTTTTGAGAAAAATGCGTTTGAAATATTGCATCCTTCATCATTGCATCAGGTAATAACAGCAGATGAAAGATTTTTTTCTTCAGTAATTACTTAGATTATAACCTATCATTTCTTGCAATGATAGATACATAAATTTCCAGTTCGGTGGTGGACTTATATAAAATTAGCCATTTTTTGACATTGGCCCTTCTAGTTCTCAGCCCTAGATTATCATCTCTATGTAGTATTCATACAAAACATCTGTAAATATCCTTACTCATACTAACTTATACTATCTATATAAACACACACACGTACGCATACAGTGTGTGTGTGTGTGTGTGCGTGTGCGTGTGCGTGTGCGTGTGCGTGTGCGTGTGCGTGTGCGTGTGCGTGTGCGTGTGCGCGTGCGCGTGCGCGTGCGCGCGTGTGTGTGTAGCTGAGCGAACCTAGGGTGACGGGAAAGTCTTGGAGAGTTGGTTGCGTCTAGACTAAATTTGTTTCCCTAGATTAGGTTGAAGATTGTACCCATGGCGAGTGTCTGGTAGATCAAAGGAAGAGTGTGTTGCTGTGTTGCGTGAGGGAGTGTCACCGTGGACGAGGACAAGTATAAGAAAAGCGGGTGTCGTATACAGTCTTTTTTTTTTTCCTTTTGTCTGTAGTGTCTGATAATGTACTAATGATTGTAATGCTATTTATATCTGAACAATCTTCCTAAACTAAGGTTAACTGTTGTGAAGGAATTTTTTTTGTAATTCTGCGGCAGTGTAAAGAAAACGTTCAGTCAATAGGAATGAAATAAATGATGGAAGCAGAATAAGAAAGCAGGATGAAGCAGGGACTGAAGGAGAGGAGGAAGGAACGGAAAATAAGTTGATTTAGTAAACAGATCCGCCTTCTACAATTTTTTATAGCAAAGGAAAGATCTGGGTGTGAAGGGGTTAATGGGCCCCAGACATAACTACGTCACGATTTGTTTACATCGGTGCATTGTGGGGATAAGGCGGGGTCGCCGCGGGTGGACCTACGAAGGGAAAACTACGGCGATGAACATAAGAACATAAGAAAATAAGGAAGCTACAAGAGGCCGCGAGGCCTACACGTGGTAGTTCCTGTCACCTAACACTACCTACATCCACCTTTCATCCCCATCCATGAACCTATCCAGCTCCCCTTTAAAGCTCCCTAATGACTCCGCACTAACTACCTGTCTACTGAGACCATTCCACTCATTCACCACCCTATTTGTGAACCAGTTTTTCCCTATTTCCTTTCTAAATCTACGCTTTTCCAGCTTGAATCCGTTACTTCTTGTTCTACCCTGGTTAAAAGCCGTAAGAACTTTTCCTACCTCTCCTTTATTAAATCCCTTTATCCACTTAAAAACTTCTATCAGATCGCCCCTTACTCTGCGTCTCTCGAGTGAGTGTAATTTTAATAACTTCAATCTCCTCTCATAACTAAAGTTACGCATCCCTTGTATCATTTTGGTCATCCTTCTCTGCACTTTTTCTAACAACACTATATCCATCCTGTAATATGGAGACCAAAACTGAACTGCATAGTCTAGGTGAGGCCTGACTAGAGCCAGATAAAGCTTTAGAATAACTTCCGCACTTCTACTTTTAACACTTCTGGTAATGAATCCTAATACTCTATTAGCTCTATTTCTGGCCTCAATACATTGTTTCCTAGGTCGGAGGTCTGGGCTCACCCTCACTCCGATGGAAGAATTTCGAGTTATTTTGCGCGAAATTGATATTCCAGGTGCTATATTACAGTGCTCTGTTCTCGCTGACAACACTATAGAGAAGACCTGAGGTAATGGCTGATGTGCAGAGGCTTTTTAACCAAGAAAACAGAGTCATAACAGAGCCTCGTCAAAAGGTAAGCAACTGGTAGGTACGTAATGTGTCCCTACCACTTGCTTACTTCTTAATGAGACTCTGCTGTGACTGTTTTCCTGGTTTAGAAGCCTTTGCACATCAACCATCACCTCAGGTCTTCTCTATGTTGTCAGCGAGCACGGAAATATAGCACCTGGAATATCAATTTCGCCCAAAACAACTTGAAATTTTTTCATCGTCGTAGTTAGTCTTCTCTTTGTAGGTTGTACATATTCATGGTTATGATAGTATTAAAATATCTTATTAATTGAGTTCCTTTTGTTGTCTTTCCTCATAATAAGAAGTGGTACATCATGGTTTAAGTGTTACTTGACGAGCCAATGAATACTCTTGAGTCTATACCAACATCACCAACCTTTGCTTTGATTTATCTTATTGCTCCATCCATAAACAAGCTGCATAACCACTGTGACATTATCCATCCTTGCCTCATGATATACCTGGTACTGTCGTCTACCGATATTTTTCTCCCTACACATATCGGGAAAACTCGCTAACGGTAATGGCTAGGTTAGATTTTGCTTTGATTTATCTCATTACTCCATCCATAAACAAGTTGCATAACCACGGTGACATTACCCATCCTTGCCTCATGGTACCTGGTACTCTCGTCTACCCAAATGCTCGTCCCCACATAAATCGGGGAAAACTCGCCGACGGTAATGGTTAGGTTAGGGGTAATAATGGACGAGAGTTGCGCGGTCGTTTTCAGAGACACAGACTATTTTTTCTTGGCCTACAATAGGTGCTTGTTTTAATGGAGATAGTTTTTTTTTGCGCAAACCCATTAAAAAAACTATCTCCATTAAAACAAGCACCTCTTGTAGGCCAAGAAAAAACAGTCTGTGTCTCTGAAAACGACCGCGCAACTCTCGTCCATTATTACCCCTAACCTAACTATTACCGTTTCGTATCTACCTATTTCAAGGGCTTCTTAACCCCTTCACGCCCAGATCTTTCCTTTGGTATATAAAATCGTCTGTTGTTAGCCATATAATTAAGAAATGTAGCTAAATATACCAAGTTAGCTAGTGGACACGGATACTAAACAGGTCATATCTATAAACCCTTGCTTATATTCATTAAAATTGTCTAATGGTACCCAAATTAGAAAGGAAATTACGTTGTGGGCCTCAAGGGGTTAAACTACTCGCATCATGCTTTTTGCTCATCTATCAGACTCGCATCCATTCTTATTCTAAGAGTTCGCGTATCCTCTTCCTCCTCCTTCCTACCAAGATCTATAGACTTGTATAGTAATGTATGTAGTAGTAGTGTATAGTAGTTGTATGTATAGTAAAACATAAAGAAGTATAGTATGTCTATTAATCTTGCTTCCTACTCCCTCTTCACCCGAAACCATACTCGACCTTCTCTCCGCCTCTACCTTCTTCCTCGCTTCCCTCCCTCTGCCTCCATCCCTCCAGGTGTGGTCAGTGCCCTGGCCACTCCCTTCTTCCCAGATTTGGATGGAATTCCATGGTGGACGTGGATCACCGAAGGAAACAGGAAGGGAGGCAGACGGTATTGCTGGGTGGGTGGGAGAGAGGGTGGGGGGGGGAACAAGACAAGGTGGAGGAGGAGGAGAAAGGGGGGAAAGCAAGGGCTGAGGAAGAAGGAAGAAATCAAGATAGAGGAGGAGGAAAGGGAGGAAAGAGGGGGTTGAGGAAGATGTAAGAGATCAAGATAGAGGAGGAGGAAGGGAAGGAAAGAAAGTGGTTAGGAAGAAGGAAGAAATTAAGATAGAGGAGGAGAAAGGGGTGAGGAAGAAGGAAGAAATCAAGATAAAGGAGGAGGAAAGGGAGGGAAAAAAGGGGTGAGGAAGAAATCAAAATAGAGGAGGAGAAGGAAGGGGAAAAAAGAAAGAGGTTAGGAAGAAGGAAGAAATTTGAGAAGGGATTGGAATGAGTGAAGGGAGGAGGAAGGGGATGACGAGGAACGAGGTGACTTTGGCCTTGCTTTGACTCCTTAAACCGCGTGTATTAACGACTGGTAACTGCCTGTGGTTCCCCGCCTGACCGCTGCGAGGAGAGCAAATACAGTCACTCCTTCCTTCCTCTTCTTGCACTTTGTACCTTGGTCCTCGGCATTCTTTTAACAGTTCAAGACACTTACAATGCTCTTTATTTATTTTTCCTCCTAGCCAATTTTCTCTCTCTCTCTCTCTCTCTCTCTCTCTCTCTCTCTCTCTCTCTCTCTCTCTCTCTCTCTCTCTCTCTCTCTCTCTCTCTCTCTCTCTCTCTCTCTCTCTCTCTCTCTCTCTCTCTCTCTCTCTCTCTCTCTCTCTTTGTGTTCCTCCTCTTTCTTTCATTTGTCTTACTTTTATTATTATTTTTCTCTTCATTCTCTTCTTCCTTTCTTCTCATCGTCGTTCACCCAGTCTGGTTTTTTTTCTCAATTTTTTTTCATCTGCCATAAATCGTCTCACGGTTATTTATAGAGCGACTCCAGTGTGGTGAGCAGCTGGCGAGGAGGGGCGCCTTGTCCTCCTCCTCCTCCTCCTCCTCCTCCTCCTCCTCCTCCTCCTCCTCCTCCTCCTCCTCCTCCTCCACGTCTTCTTACTATTCCTTCAAATATTGTTTCTAAAAATCATATAATTGAATTCCCTAAAATATACCTGTATTTTCTTAGTCTTTTCCATAGAATCGCTAAACTCTTTCTCTCAGATGCAAGTCCGCAAGCGTATGAACTGTTGCCTGAGTAAAACTGTTGTTATTGTTATTATTATTTTTGTATTTTTTATTATTTACATTATTCTTGTTGTTATTATTGTATTTTTTGTCAAGTAGTAGTAGTAGTAGTAGTAGTAGTAATAGTAGTAGTAGTAGTAGTAGTAGATATATAAAAAGTGCATACGCATGTAAGATTTTGATATTTCATCAGGAATAATACCAAAATGATTGCAATGTTGGGTCCAATATTTTCTTTGATTTTTCTCCTTCTTCCTTGGAGGTCATAACATATGCAGGAAAGGTTTTGTTGTATGGAGCATGACATAGAATTTTTTTATTCTCGGAAGTACTTGTAAGAATTTATGATAAAAGCTTGTGTGTGCGCGCGTGTTTATGTGTGTGTGTGGGTGTGGGTGTGTGTGTTGGTGTGTGTGTGCGTGTGTGTGTGTGTGTGTGTGTGTGTGTGTGTGTGTGTGTGTAGCCTCAGTGATTTACGTAGTGGGCAAGTTATTGGCAGTGGGGGGCGGGCAGCATCCTGGTAATCCATCTTCATGGATCATCCCGTGTGCCTCCACCTACCACACTTTTTTTCCCCTCTTCTCTTCTTTCTCCTCCTCATCTTTTTTCACAGGTTGTTTATTATTATTATTATTGTAATTATTATTATTATTATTATTATTGCTATTATTATTATTATTATGAGTAGCAGTAGCAGCATTAGCAAGGATTTGACAAGAGATAAAGGGCTTTGGTAGTAGTTTTATGATAGTATAGAAAATTCTCTCTCTCTCTCTCTCTCTCTCTCTCTCTCTCTCTCTCTCTCTCTCCTCTCTCTCTCTCTCTCTCTCTCTCTCTCTCTCTCTTCTCTCTCTCTCTCTCTCTCTCTCTCTCTCTCTCTCTCTCTCTCTCTCTTTCGTTTTACACACACACACACACACACACACACACACACACACACACACACACACACACACACACACACACACACACACACACACACACACACACAGACACAGACACACAGACACAGACACAGACACACACACACACACACACACACACAGACACACAGACACACAGACACACAAAAAAAAACATCAATTTTTAAGGCAACATTACCGATCTAAAGTATCTTAAATATTTCCGGACGTGTAGTTTTCGTGTCCGCACCTAGAAATCGGAGGTCGTTGAATGGCTGTTTGGCCTGGTAGTGAGCCCGCCTCTTTCCGGCAGCCCCACCCCGCATTCCGTCCTGCTTTTTTTCCACCGTCTTGTGATGACCTAATGTTTAGTCGTGCGTGTCTTTGTGTGTGTGTGGTGTGTGTGTGTGTCTGTGTGTGTGTGTGTGTGTGTGTGTGTGTTTCCGTTGTCCATGTGAGGGGAACATGAAACGAGAGGTGACCAGTGAAAGGGGATGGAAGGAACGGAATGAAGGGACTGGGAAACTAATAGAGTAAATTATGTAAATGATAGAAATAAAATCGAGTGGTGAATGCAAGGTGAGTAAAGCAGAGAAGTGGGTGGAGGAGAGAGCATTGCAGGGCACACTCATGTAGAATTGAATGAAATCCGGAGCAAGGAAGGAAAAGAAGGAGAGTTGGAAGAAAAAGAGTAATTTTTTTTTTAGCAAGCGTGGCATATATAGATGGCAGGAGATTCTTTCACGTGATCCTGTCAAGACGTAATTACTTCAGACTGTGTTATGACGGTACCCGGAAGAGACTCACACACTCTGCTGTAAGTTTTTTCTTTTTAACTTTTCATGACACAATCTATAGTGCATGTCTGGAAACCTTTTTTGTGTGTGAAGGAAATGACTTACTCCATCTTTCATTCGCACGGTCCTGTCCACACTTCCCCTTCCCTTCTTAATCACGTAATCTCCTTATCACCAACTCTTTTTACATCTGTCCTAGTTTCTTTGTTATCAGTTACAATAAAAAAAGACCACAGTTAGTTTATTTTACACCTGTGATAGCATAAATATTCGGTTGACCTTGTAATAGATGAGATGAAAATAAAGGTAGTAGATGTAAGACACAAGAATGAGGTGTATATAGCAAACCGAGAGTAAACAGAATAGGGGAGAATTTTAAGTGAGGGTTCTATCACAGTAATGTCAATTCAGTGGTGGTGCATAAGCTTCGTGTTGCTTCATGGATATCACTGAGGTGTCCACATAACAACCGCGACGCTCACCTCCGTCTTTAGAATCTTAGTCGTGTTGCAGGAGAACTTGTCGAAGTAGTCCTCGGGCGACGGTATACGTTATATAGAGGGAGTGTTTCGGGCGTCTTGTGTTGCGTGGAGGGTGTGTTTCGGGCGTCTGGTTGCGTGGAGGGTGTGTTTCGGGCGTCTGGTTGCGTGGAGGGAGTGTTTCGGGCGTCTGGTTGCGTGGAGGGTGTGTTTCGGGCGTCTGGTTGCGTGGAGGGTGTGTTTCGGGCGTCTGGTGTTGCGTGGAGGGTGTTTCAGGCGTCTGGTTGCGTGTAGGGTGTGTTTCGGGCGTCTGGTTGCGTGGGGTGTGTTTCGGGCGTCTGGTGTTACGTGGAGGGTGTTTCAGGCGTCTGGTTGCGTGTAGGGTGTGTTTCGGCGTCTGTTGCGTGAGGGTGTGTTCGGGCGTCTGGTTGCGTGGAGGGTGTGTTTCGGGCGTCTGGTTGCGTGGGGGTGTGTTTCGGGCGTCTTGTGTTGCGTGGAGGGTGTGTTTCGGGCGTCTGGTTGCGTGGAGGATGTGTTTCGGGCGTCTGGTTGCGTGGAGGGTGTGTTTCGGGCGTCTTGTGTTGCGTGGAGGGTGTGTTTCGGGCGTCTGGTTGCGTGGAGGGTGTGTTTCGGGCGTCTGGTTGCGTGGAGGGAGTGTTTCGGGCGTCTGGTTGCGTGGAGGGTGTGTTTCGGGCGTCTGGTTGCGTGGAGGGTGTGTTTCGGGCGTCTGGTGTTGCGTGGAGGGTGTTTCAGGCGTCTGGTTGCGTGTAGGGTGTGTTTCGGGCGTCTGGTTGCGTGGAGGGTGTGTTTCGGGCGTCTTGTGTTGCGTGGAGGGTGTGTTTCGGGCGTCTGGTGTTGCGTGGAGGGTGTGTTTCGGGCGTCTGGTTGCGTGGAGGGTGTGTTTCGGGCGTCTGGTTGCGTGGTGGGTGTGTTTCGGGCGTCTGGTTGCGTGGTGGGTGTGTTTCGGGCGTCTGGTTGGGTGGAGGGTGTGTTTCGGGCGTCTGGTGTTGCGTGGAGGGTGTGTTTCGGGCGTCTGGTTGCGTGGTGGGTTGTGGAAGTGTCGCCGGGACTAACAAAGGGCGTTGAGATTCCCGAGACTGCTGCTACTGTTGCCTGGTCTTCTCGTCCCCCGACCCCGCTTCTGCTGCCTCCCACTCCGCCGCTGTCACCTCTGCTTCTTTACCTTCCTTTGCCCTCTGCTCATGCTCCTTCCTTTATCCTCCTTTCTTTCTTTCTTTTTATACTTACTATATTTTCTTTCTTTCTATTTCTTTACATTGCTATTTCTTTCTTTCTTTCTTTCTTGTAGTTTTCATTACAAGGGAGTTACTATAGAGTTTGAGTTGCCATTTGATCTAGTTTTGTAATGAAAAATTGTAGTACTTTGACTTGGTGCGTTTATTGACATCATTATTATCCTTACTATTTATGTTATTATCATCATTATTGTTTTGTCGTAGGTACTGTACTATGTTTTAAAAGAATTACTAGCTGCGTATATTAAGTAGTAGCAGGAGGCAGGCTGTTGTGTTAGAGATTGGGTGTTAATTCAAATGTTATACTATCTGTCTTGAATGTTCTTCCCGTAGAGTAAAGTTATGCCTGGACCCCAATGCTGTTTTGTTTTGCCTTTTATCGACGCGCCCGGTAATGAGAAGCCACTGTGGCAGCGATGATCATTATCGATATTATTGTTGTTATTATTACCATTATTATTATCATTATTACTATCATTGTCATTATTATTATTAGTAGCAATAATAGTAGTTATGTTATTGTTATTATTCAGTAGTAGTAGTAGCAGTAGTAGTAGCAGTAGCAGTAGCAGGAGTAGTAGTAGTAGTAGTAGTAGTAGTAGTTCAGTTCAGTTCAGTACATTTTATTTCGTAAGAAACTTACATAGTAGAGTAAACGCACATGACGATATACAACAAGAAAATAAATGTTATTGTTATAAACAAACAGCATAATTTGCACATACTTAAATGATATAGCTTACAGGTATGTATTTATATGAGTTTCACCTTAAAATATCAAATAAAAAATCTCGTACAAGTACAAATAAAACAAAATTTATGGATAAGCTAACCATTAAAATCAATTTATTTAAAATTATATTATCTATAAGGTATATATATACAAAAAGACAATACGTAATACATTTGTGTACTAAATAGGAAATATAAAAACGTTAACCCTTAAGCTGTGAAGGGATTAGTATCCATAATGTAAACAGGGACCTCGCCTCTCCTCATGTCGCTGTACCCAGACTATCCTTGCCTTAATGACATCCAGATCCTCTTCAAATATATTGATATTGTAATAATTATCAAATAAATGTAAAGTAGTAGTAGTAGTAGTTGTAGTAGTGGCAGCAGCAGCAGCAGCAGCAGCAGCAGCAGCAGCAGCAGCAGCAGCAGCAGCAGCAGCAGCAGCAGCAGCAGCAGCAGCAGCAGGAGTTGAAGTACTAGCAGTCGTAGTAATTCAATGTTCATGTAATTATAGTCATCATCATAAGGCGCAACACAAGGCTTACTCATCGCATATTCCACCTCATTCTGATATATGCGAGCGACAGGAGACGCATTCTATAAATGTAAGATTAGGGGGAGAGGGAGAGAGAGAGAGAGAGAGAGAGAGAGAGAGAGAGAGAGAGAGAGAGAGAGAGAGAGAGAGAGCGACAGCCGCGCCTTTCCGTTGACCTGCTTCCCCTTCCTGCCCCTTCCATCTTCTCCTTACCTTGCCCACCTCCCTCCCTCCCTCTCCCCCTGTTTGTCTATACAGTCGCCTCATCCCAGTCTCCTTGTCGCTCCCTGGTAACCGCACCCCTGTACTTTATAGTGTCATCTGCCCACTCCCTTCTGCTCCATCCTGGCTCTCCCCTCTCGCCCCTTCGCCTCCTGCCACCCATATTCGTCTCCCATCACCCGTGCTGTCACCGTCACTCCTGTTAGCCATCGTGCAGGTCAGGGCATCAGTGACAGCCCGACGCAACTGACCTCTTCATCCTCTCTCTCTCTCTCTCTCTTCTCTCCTCTCTCTCTCTCTCTCTCTCTCCTCTCTCTCTCTCCTCTCTCTCTCTCTCTCTCTCTCTCTCCTCCTCTCTCTCTCTCTCTCTCTCTCTCTCTCTCTCTCCCCTCTCTCTCTCTCTCTCTCTCTCTCTCTCTCTCTCTCTCTCTCTCCCTCTCTCTCTCTCTCTCTCTCTCCTCTCTCTCTCTCTCTCTCTCCTCTCTCTCCTCCTCTCTCTCTCTGCTCTCTCTTCTTCTCTCGCTCTCTCTCTCTCTCTCTCTCTCGTCTCTCGCTCCTCTCTCTCTCTCTCTCTCTCTCTCTCTCTCTCTCCTCTGCCATGTCCCGCGTTTCGTCTCCTCCATTAATGCTGACGTCGTACGGATTGTTTTTTCTTTCTCTTTTCTCTTATTGTATCTAATCGCTTTCACCGTTTCTTT
>JACEEZ010021771.1:100000-137500 GCA_016584305.1 Chionoecetes opilio
GTAGCTTATGAGAGAATAATGCAAAGTAAAAATACCGATAAAATTTGAGGAAGAAAATTATTACCTTTGTACAAGACAACAGTGTGTGTGTGTGTGTGTGTGTGTGTGTGTGTGTGTGTGTGTAAGTGTTGTGTGTGGTGTGTGTGTATTCATCTACTTGTATTTTACAGGGCCAGAGCAACGCTCGTATGTCCCCGTCTCCATATCAACATTTATTTTTCTCATTCATCTTTAGTGTTGGCCGAAGCCACCACCCCGGGAGGCGGGTCACAAACCCCCGGCTAACACCCGGTACCCATTCACTGCTGGGTGGATAGGGGCTCTGGTTTTAAGAAGACCGCCCGTCTGCAGTCTTCGCTCCGCCCGGGGATCGAACCCGGGACTTCTCGGTTGTGAGCCGAGCGTGCTAACTAACCCTTACACTACGGAGTTCCCCCAGTGTGTGTGTGTGTGTGTGTGTATTCATCTAGTTGTATTTTACAGGGCCAGAGCAATGCTCGTGTGGCCCCGTCTCCATAACAACATTTTTATATCATTCATCCTTAGTGCTTTGTGTTGGCCGAAGCCAGCACCCCGGAGAGCAGGTCACAAACCCCGGCTAACACCCGGTACCCATTCACTGCTGGGTGGACTGGGGCTCAGGTTTTAAGGAAACAACCCATCTGTTTCCGCTCCGCCCGGGGATCGAACCCGGGACTTCTCGGTTGTGAACCGAGCGTGCTTCCTCTACACCACGGTGGTTCCATAACTGAGAAGAGATTAGTGGTGGGAGTTGAGGAGGGGGAAAGAGTAACCACTGAACCAGAAAGAGAACATCGGAGTGAATCTTGGTTGAAGGGAGGTCAAGAATACGTATGACCAGCTTCATGAACGTCTGGAATAACACCTCGTCTGAAGGAGACTAAAGAGGGCTGAGATGTGAAGATGCAATTAAAATAACTGCATTCTAGCCATGCGCATACTCTCTCTCTCTCTCTCTCTCTCTCTCTCTCTCTCTCTCTCTCTCTCTCTCTCTCTCTCTCCATTACCCGTCAGGGTGGCATGGTTGGTAGAGTCGTGGACTCGCGTGCAGAGTCCCTGCATTCGGTCAGCGGTTCGAGTCCACCAAGTTCGTCCTGGCGTGGTGGTGCTTTGTATAGTCAATAACCTTGTAGTTGGTACTTGCAAAGTGTCTAGATAGGATCAAAGTATCTTATCTTATCTTATCTTTCTCCATTCGTGACTGAATCTCTCCTCCCCCTTCTCTGTTATAATCTTCTTCCCTTCTTCATAAGTTACCAAAATACAGTCATTGATCATTTCATACTTAAGTAACAGCATGTTTGAAGAGTTGTATGGGCGGTGCTTACATTCACTACTGTTGGTGCGGCGTTTGTGTTCACTGCTCAGGGACAACCAGCTGAATTTTCTCCTTCAGATGTAACGGACTTTGTGTGCAGGATCGAGGCTGGTCTGAAAGGCAGGAAAGGAAAACATGAAAAATTATTGAGAAAGAGAAAGAGTACGATTAAATACAGAGGAAGAGCAGAACGGGGCAGGAGACTCAAAGGTAGTGAAAGAAAAAGGGAGAAGGACATACGAAGGGAGGGGAAGTTCTGGCCAGTGAAAAGCAGAATGGGTACGGCACGGCGTAGACGGGAAGAAGAAGGACACTGAAGGGCATTGAAAGCCAGGGCTGAACAGGGAGGCGAGGGCATGGCAGGGCATTGACGGGTGGGATGGTGTAAAGGCTAACAAAGATTCTCAGAACTCCCGCTTGTGGCTCGTGAGGTGAACCAACTCCCGCCCGCGGCCCGTCTGTCAATACCGCAAACTTGAAATTTGGCACACGCGTGGACTGTAGCGGCAATGGGACCAGGGGTAGGCGGGCCGCCGGATGGATGGCCGGATAATGCTACCAAGGTTGGGCTGACGGGCACGTCTTCCCAAGGTAAAACTTCCCAGAATTCTCCCTCCCCCCCTCCTCTCTTCTCCTCTCCCCTCCTCTCCCCTCCCCTCCCACGTCACGAGTCTTGTGCTACAATTCTTACATGGAAACCAAACACGCCAGGAATATTTCTTCCAATTACTGGCTTATTTAATAATTTCCAGGCAGCGTAAAGGACCTGATGTAATAAATTTTATATCGAAGATATAAGTGATGCACATAATCATTAAAAGTTACAATGCTTTCAATTTGATAATATATTACACCGTTTTTGTCTTGACTTTAATTAGCATGAAGAACAGCATCCTGCTTGATCATCTTCAGGGGTTTGCTCTTATGTTCGTCTGCCAGGTGAAGGAACTGCGCGAGTGTCTTACCTGCAGTGCACCTTGCGGAACAACCTCTAATAAACAGGAATGCGGCGGACGAATCCCTGCATGGTGATTATTTGGTCAACAATGGCAGGGGAAGCCCAGCGTTCTCTGTAACGTAAATTGAAAGAACTGTAACAGGAAATGTGGAGTCATAAAGGTTCCTGATTGATAACAAACATTTTTGCATTATCGTTATTAAACTAATACTGGAGGATAACCCGGAGCCGAGCCTCGTGGCGGAGCGTGACGCACCGGCTCAGGCATTTCCGCAGTCAAAGAAAGTTTGCAACTTTTCCAAATTCTGCGCTCGTGAGTCAGAAGACAAAGCAAGTGAAGAAATAGTGAGTTTTTCGCTTGTAAAGTTAAAATTGCTTGTCGATTCCTAGTAATGGCAGCGGGTAGAGAGAAGACTGGCTAGTCAAGGGTATAATTTCCTGATCGTCGTGAACTCCATCCACCTGAGAATATCACAGAAACCCTCATCATCGGGGACACGAAGCAACGGGTGTTTCACGATTCTTTTTTTCCTATCATGACAAATAGCGCGGAGGAACTACGAAAAAAGACAAACGTCCAGAGCTGGGGGGGGGGAAACCCTCCCTCTTGTGCACCTTATTTTCCCACTCTTCCATTTTCTTTCCTTCGTCCTCCGCAGCCTTTTTCCTACATGTTTCACATTTTTCTTTTCTTCCTTCAACGGACTCATTAACGGAGGCTTCAAGTATTCAACACAACAGTCCAGAGGTTCGTGTCAAGTCGGCGTTAAGCTGAGTCAAGGAGGATGTCAAGTAAATCACTCGCTAAGGGGTGTGAAGGAGTGGAAGAAAAGATACAGACAGAAAGATGTGGTGTAGTGTGGCGATTTTTTACTATTGACTCGGATAACAGGCGGATGCAGCAAGTACTGTGCATATCCTGAGAGGGCAAAATTGAGAAGCTTGGAGGGAGATTTGTGCGAGTGTTTTGCGCGATTGTATTGTTCCTGAATAACCTGGACGCTCCTTAAGTTGACAGGAACTTTTTTATCATGACAAAATAATGCATCATGATTCCAAGAATGTCCTCCATTTGCCAACTGCGAACAAAGTAGGGAAAAGAAAGTGACGACCAGGACGAGGAGAAGGGTGTGGACAGAGGGAGGGATTGTAGAGTGAGAAAAATAATTACGAAGGATCCCAATCTCCATCTCCATTGCCCTCTGGCATCTCTGCGTGTTGGTATTAAGCAGGCAACCCACGCAGCCCGCATGCTCATTTCACTCACCAGTTGCGATGAGAGAAGATGAACTGATAATTAGGTTATGTGAGGCAGGCGAGCTTGACACGGACTTGGCGAGGATCGTTCCTTGCAGGGCTTGAGGGCTGAGGAACCCAACTCATCGCCGGGTCGTCAGCAAGTCTGCTCAAGAGACTGCGTTTCGAATGATTGAACCAGTACTTAGAAGCTGTAGTTAAGTGCAGCCTCTGCCATTATAAGTGGGTGGGTCTTAAATATGACTGGAGACCTCTAATTGTAGGAACTACACAGTTCCTGCTACGATTTATTCATACGAATGTAATGTCTTCTTTTCTCGAAGTACGAGGAAGTAAGAGAAATTGATGGGTAATAACAAGTCTATAAACTGCAATTTAAACAGCCCAGGAGTCAGCCTAAGGTTGTTAAACTTCTCTTCCTGGGCAGGAGACACGTAACTGCCCCGCCCTACTCTGCCGGCAAGTGGAGGGAGGCTGCCCTCGGCACACTGTGGCGAAGGAAAGGAAAGTCACAATAATGTATAATGACAATTGCAAAAAAAGTTAAGACGCAGTCTTACCTTTGAGGAACAGTGTACTAATTATGTTTGTTACAGGTGAGCGAACAGGGTTGGGAGAGGCTCCCGGCGAGAGAGAGAGAGAGAGAGAGAGAGAGAGAGAGAGCGAGCACTCCTTATCTTTGTAGATGAAGTAGACATGAAAACATACCGGCAATTAATTTTTCCCTTGACATTATTTTTTCATTTCTTATTATAATCATCTCATGTTGGCAGCGGCGGGAAGATTGGAGTTAGTGGTGTGTTAGGGAAGGATGGGGGGGAGGGGGGAAGCGTCCTTCCTGTAGCAGCGAGGGAGGTCCCGTCAGGTGGGTGCCACGATGATTTAAATTAGACAAATGTGCATAGTGCAGAATATAAGAGTACTCCCAACCACCCGCCTCAAGCCTGCCTCTCCCTCCAGCGTCCCGCCACGTCTCCTCGCTCAGCCTTACGTCCCTCCTGTCTAATCTTAGCGCCCATATACCGCCGCACGTCATCGCGTAAATTAGACGAAGCCCCAAGACATAGAAGAGTTTATTATGGTGTTAAGGGTTGGAGGGCGCCACCACCACCTTTATGTCGCTTGCTAGACGGACTGACACGTCGGGATCTGAGAGCGTCACAGAAAACGTAAAGAGGAAATGTTAAAAGTGGGTGACTAATGAATATAAATGTGTGTGTGTGTGTGTGTGTTGTTTTATTTATACGTTCAATTTAAGAATGATGTAGTTAAGGGATTCACAATTATTAACGAAATAAAAATTCCCTTTTAACTCTGTAAGCGACAGCACAACAAAATTAAATTATTACCATCATTATCATTATTTTTTTATTATTATTATTATTCTAAAGAACATTATTATTATTATTATTCTAAAGAACATAATGTTGAAGATACATCCTGCCCTGTTATAGAGATGTATCGCATATCCGCATCCATGCTTGTGATGAATTAAACATCCGCATCTGCATCCGCATCCGCATTTGCGATGAAATAAATATCCGCATCTGGTTCTGCATCCGCACCACACACAAAGAGGATGAGGTGGATATACAATACATTACAGAGCTTGGAAAGTTGAAGAAAATTGATGCATAGTTACTTAATTATCTACTAAAATGTTCTATATATGTCTTGCATTAATTTCTTTCAATTTTACATAGCAAGGTGTCAAGAGTTATACGGAAGGGCAGGAGGGGGGACATGATTATACGTAGGTCGTGACTATGTAGCCTACAATTTATTTTTTCCTGATTAACTGTCGGCTTTATTAGCTAAACTATTCATTACACGACTTTTGTCTATAGAGTGAAAATGCCACCCCTCTAAACTGAGATGAAACAGATCCAGTAAAAAAAAAAGAATGGTGTGGACTACAGAGAGAGATTTGACCAAGAAAAACTATCACACAACAAACAGACTTCCTATTTAAAAGTTGACTCCCATTAACCTCGACAAAATTAACTATTTGTGTATGCATACATAGTAGCCTATTATGCACGATTGTTTCACAAAAGCAGCTGGCTAATAACTGGTGTTTTACCAACATCCTGAAAGCATCCGCATCTGCATCCGTGAGAATAACACAATCTGACATCCGCGTCTGCATCCGCACCCGCTGTTTTTTAGAAACTGATATCCACATCAGCATCCGCATCCGCAAAATATGTAAGTATGACATAAGCATACACATCAGCATTAGTGGATCTCTGAATACTGACATCCGATACATATCTACGGCCTGTCACCCTTAAGCCCCTTTCACATATTCTAGAGTAGCGCGCCGAATTGTGGCGACTCGTTACTTGCGAAAACACGTGGGTGCACTCGTAGGTACTCGTGGATAGTCGCCATCAAGTCGTATCAAGTAGTTAGAGTCGTGGCAGGGTCGCGAGTTGTCGTAGGTATGCGTACGAGGGGCTGGAAATTTTGGATATGTTCAAAATCTGGCCGCGTAACGTCACGACTTTTGGATGCGTAGCGGATGCGTAGCCTGGTCTTAACTACTAATATAAACTCGTAGCGACTCAATTGCCTATTCGTAGTGACTCAAGTAGTGACGTAGTGACTCATTCGTAGTGACGGTTGCTCCGTAGTGTAGTGGTTAGCACGCTCGGTTCACAACCGCGAAGTCCTGGGTTGGATCCACGGGCGGAGCGGAGAAATGTGGGCGGTTTCCTTAAAGTAATCGTCCAGACCCATTTTTTCTTTGCATAATTATGTTGAATGTTCATTCAAAATACTTAATCCACAAAAAAATATTCATTTCCACGCCTTATTTCCCTAAAAACATGACTTTTGTAAAAAGCGCGGGAAAAACAACAGCCCCATTGCAGCCGTGTGGTGGGAAACTTGCTGGCGACGTCACACGAGTAAGCCTCCCAGCCCTGCCTGATACAGATGCACGGAGACTCGGAGAAAAATGTAGTACTTGGGGAATTTTGGGTGTTTCTGATATTTTTTTTGCAATGTGGCATATACTTGTATCCTTCATGGATACAGCAAGAAAGCTGTGCCTTTGCAGAGAGCTTAGCACCCATTTCTGACCTATTTGACCATGATAATGTCTGTGCAGAGCCTGGCAGTGGCGGGTGAGAGGAGCGCGACTAGACAATGTGCTTCACACCGCGCTCCTCTCACCCGCCACTGCCAAGCTCTGCACAGACATTATCATGGTCAAATAGGTCGGAAATGGGTGCTAAGCTCTCTGCAAAGGCATAGCTTTCTTGCTGTACTCATGAAGGATGCAAGTATATGCCATATCGCAAAAAAAAAATATCAGAAACACCCAAAATTCCCCAAGTACTACAGTTTTCTCAGTGTCTCCGTGCATCTGTATCAGGCAGGGCTGGGAGGCTTACTCGTGTGACGCCGCCGAGCCATGGTCCGTCGTCTGCTGATCGCACGTTGTGTTTTGAGAGCTCGGGGAATTTACAGATTTTGAATGCGGATCATTTAAAAACAGGTGACTGGATGCAAAAAGTGACAACATATTGTTGATATATTCGATCATGACTATATTTTGACTGCATTAAATCAGGGATGATGAAATGGTCTGGACGATTACTTTTAAAACACCCGAGCCCCTGTCCACCCAGTAGTGAATGGATACCGGGTGTTAGCCGGGGGTTTGTGACGTTCCCGCCTCCCGGGGTGAGGTGCAGATGACCCTGTATCTCACACGAGATAAAGATTTCCCTCCCAGATCAGTCAGGTCAAGCCACCGGGTCGTACAAACTCGTAGCAAACTCTTGCAATGTCGTAGCAACTCGTAAACGACTCATAGCAACTCTTAGCGACACTCGTAACTATGCGTACAAACTCTTAGCAAAGTCGTACCAACGCGTACTAATTCGTGATGGGGTACACGAGAAACGACCGATAAAACAGTGCCGGGTGTCAGTGTCGCCTTTTCTCCACGAGTAGACGCCGATTTAGGATTCGGCGCTACTCGGCTTGCTACTCTAGAATGTGTGAAAGGGGCTTTATGCGAATACACTACACAGTCCTTGGAAGGTAGATGTGTGAAATCGCGGCGATGAGTAATCATTTTGTCAATTATCTGAAAAAAGATACCATTCGTCACGTCTCAATCCTCCTACTGTCCCTCCCTCACACCCCACACCCTCCCCTTCTCTCTCCTTACCATGCCACTCCACTGTGTCCCATAACTACTTCCATTTTACTTACACCCCCTCCATTTTTCCACCCATCTCTAGCTCTCTCCATATTTCTTCCACTACGCCCCATTTTCTTTTCCACTTATCCTTTACACCTCTGCCGCTTTTTTCAGTTATTTTTCTTGTCTTCCTTTAATCAAACCCTCCGGCCTGGTTTGTATCTTGGCGTTGCTTCACTCCACACACTGTTCTCCCACTGTTTCCTCTTCTCCCTCACTCATCTCTTTCCACTTTTGTCTTCCCTCTTCTCTAATCCTACCAGTTCAGTCACTTTCTTCTTCCTTCCCTCTCACTTTCTCCTCTCCTTCTTCAACACTTCTCACCACAACCACCTGCGGCTACGTAGAATGTTTTGCTTTTCTTCTTGTACTGATGTTTACTAAATATCATTGTTTTAATTACTGCGGTTGAAAGAGCTTGTTGAAGGAGTGAGTGCTTATATCTGAGCAACGCGTTTCAAGTAGCAGGTGGTGTTGTGTGTGTGTGTGTGTGTGTGTGTGTGTGTGTCAATGAGAGAGCGAGAGAGCGAGAGCCAGAGAGCCAGAGAGCGAGAGAGAGAGAGAGAGAGAGAGAGAGAGAGAGAGAGAGAGAGAGAGAGAGAGAGAGAGAGAGAGAGAGAGAGAGAGAGCTTGTAGGGCGGTGGTCGGTAGCGAGTTTATCCTCTCCCTCGCTTAGGTTAAGATTGTAGTACCAGAGACCATAACAAACAACTCCATGCATTAATATTTGTAATTGGTTAAATTTTTTATCACATCTGATCAATCAGTTAGTTTTTTTTATTATTCTGCTAAACTTCAGTGTGTTTTTTCTTTTTTCGGCGAGCTCGGTGTTCAGAGTTCGATTCCCGCTAAGACATGACAATACTAACTTAGTTCTTAGCATGTAAACAATTAGGTAACACACACACACACACACACACACACAATGTTCATTCCAGCTCATCCTCCTCGATGCGTCATGGTTTTATTTTCTTTGTACCATACTATAATAATGCATAAGACCCAGAAATTATCACCGAATAATTGTTCTTCCCTGCGTTTCAATTCCAAGTTACTGATGTGTATCCGTGCTGTGGCCTCAAAGCCTTCGGGAACACTGCGATTTCCTTTATTTTGTTGATGTTGAATTAACTCCTTGTAGAGTTCTTCATTGAGTGAAGTGAGAGCTCCCCCCCCCCCACTCCTCCCCTTCGTAAGATGGCCGTCCGTCCTCCTTGGGTCATCGCCTTGAGAGGACCGTCCTAGCTGTGTTTGCGCCGTTCGCCGCGTAAATAAGTCACCACAGCAGCCTCAGAGGTGGAAGATAGGGAGACTCCACCTGCTGTCGGTTCTTCTTAGGTTCCTAAATGACCAGTAAACAAATCACGTGTTTCTAAACTTAATATGAGGAGCTCGCCCCTTACAAATCGTTTACCAAGAAGTTTGTCCTTGAGAGGAGATCGTCATCGCCTCCCTTCCTCCCACTGCCAGCCTGCCTCGGAGCGCTGGTCGGGCGACAGTGGTATGTTGGGTGACAAATATTTTTTCTCATTTGCTCGTGTATCGGGTGCTGATCTGGACAAATGTGTTAGGAAAGCACTGTAAAGAGGAAGCTATGCTTACTGAGACAGACGGCCAGACTGTGTGTGTGTGTATTTACCTATTTATAGTTGTGTTTTACAGGGCCTGAGCTACACTCGTGTGGTCCCGTCTCCATGTCTACATTTATCCAGTCTTTCTTTCAGTTGGTGCACATTATGTCCCGATATCACCTCCTCATTTAGTCCATTCCAAACTTCTACATTGTGTGTGTGTGGGTGTGTGTAATTCTAATTAACTAACTAAATGTGTGTGCGTGTGCGTGTGCGTGTGACCTCGTATTGATCAGTCAATCATTATTCCTTGATTAAATTTTTTTGGAAGTTTTCACCCATCTGTTTCTTTATTGAATATCCGCCTGTACACTGTCTTCCTTCTCTGAGCAACGCTGCGCCTCCACACTCACGTGATCCATAAATGAGTTTAGGCTGATCATGATGGATGTACCTAACAACCTTCCTATTGCCCCGTGACGGTAATTTGTGAAAAGGGAAGTTGTTGTGGGCGGGAGAAGCTGATAACGTGGGAAGGCTTGAACTTTCTGGACTCCTTTTGGTTGGCTCTTTGTGGGCGCGGGTGGATGAGTGGGTGGAAGGGTCTGGGATATGGGAGGGGAGGAGAAATGGAGGGTCAGTAAGTGTGTGGGCGTCGCGGGAATGAAGGCGAGTTTGGTTGTCCGGTTATAACTGTAAGGAAGGAAGTATACGAGAGCAAGACAGGGAGAGGCTGCGTGGGCATGGATGAGGTAGTGGATTGCTTTGGTATTCCAGGAACTCATAAGCCATTCATCAAGTAAAGTCTTCTGAACCTTTTGAGAGAGAGAGAGAGAGAGAGAGAGAGAGAGAGAGAGAGAGAGAGAGAGAGAGAGAGAGAGAGAGAGAGAGGGGGAAGAGAGAGAGAGAGAGAAGAGAGAGAGAGAGAGAGAGAGAGAGAGAGAGAGAGAGAGAGAGAGAGAGAGAGAGAGAGAGAGAGAGAGAGAGAGAGAGAGAGAGAGAAAAGAAAAGAGAGAGAGAGAGAGAGAGAGAGAGAGAGAGGAGAGAGAGGAGAGAGAGAGAGAGAGAGAGAGAGAGAGAGAGAGAGAGAGAGAGAGAGAGAGAGGAGAGAGAGAGAGAGAGAGAGAGGAGAGAGAGAGAGAGAGAGAGAGAGAGAGAGACGGCAGGTGTTTGCAGCTTATCCATAGACAGTATATAGCATACACAAAGGTATGCACACAGCTGGTTCCCTGCAGCAGCCTCGCGCGCCGCCACGTAGGGCTCGTGAGGCACAGCGGCGCCCGGGGTCGTGGGGCATCAGCACACCGCACCACACGGCGCGGCGTGAGGGGCATTTCAATCACCTTCTCTGGCGGTAGGATACTTGGTTCTACCTTTAGCAAGCCAACATTTGAGACACTCGTGGCGGGAGGCAGGAGCCTCGGCTTCCGGTTCTCGAGGCCATCCCCCCTCTCCCAGAGTTCCCATCCCACCCACCACCTACACAACAGACGTGGACGTTGTTGCCTTCGGGCACTGGTCGACCGGTCCCCTTTGTTGCGGAATTAGTCTCATTTGTTAGACATGACTGAGTAAAGTTTGAACCTTAATGTTGTCCATCATGGGTCAATCTCAACTTAGGCGAGAGGTGTACGATGAGATGAAAATTTTGATCGGGCAAGAGTCTTCAAGATGATTAGCAGGTCGAAGACGTTAGATATACGAACTGTACATACATACAAACGTGCCACAAGACGACAGCCTTCAATTTTGACTCACTTGTCCCATCGTAATGTCTCGGGCAGATATATCAGGACGCTTGCTGGTGCCTGACAGGTGGTGTGTTGTGCTTGGCGACTATTATACATAATTTTTGGGTATATTCTGGGCGATAAGGCTGATAATAGCGGAAGAATCATGTGGTGGTGCCGAGGGTGGCAACACATGTGTTTTTGGGTAAAGTAGCCGAGCCAGGTGCGAAGCACGATCCTGAGGGTGGTTCGGCCGAGCCCCAACTGAACACTGTTCCCGCCGCAGTGCTTGTCGTGTGAATTACAATATTCCGGGCCAGTCTTTAGTGCGTGATGTGTACGGTGACAGTGTACCTGGCCTTTGTTTTACCTCTCCTTCACTGTATTGACGCGCCTTAGTTCCACCTGTCACCTCTTAAACGCTCAACACCGTATCTATGTGGGCGATTGTGCACGAGTGGGTGGAAGGGTGTCTGATATATTATTATACCCACCTGAACGCTAGTATCTATAACTCCATTTACTCCATGAACCTAGAGGATCAACAACTCCCTGGTGCTTACAATGTCACTTGCCATGTCCTATGCAATATCTGCATATTCAGCACCTTCACTATTCATTCCCACCTGCATCAGCAGCAGCTCACCTGCTCCCCGCCCCCCTCCTTGCACGCTCAGCACCTCATTTGCTTACATCTGCACTCCCAGCAGCCTACATGCATGCTCAGCACTGCGTACCCCCCTCCTTCACCTGCGCGTTAAGCGTCCCACCTGCCCCGTATGTTCTTCCCGGTCTAGGGTGATAAATTAGGATCTGTAGAATGATGAAGAGATAGTGAGTCCTCCCACGTTTCCAATCGCCTTACCTATTGCATCGTGGATTCAGCGACGCGACGAGGTATTGGTGGCCACCTCCTCGTGACGCCCTGCAACTTTCCTGTTATCCGCCACTCAGTATGCAGAGCGCAGCGCGTGTGCAGGAAGTGCGTGCGGCCCCCACCTTCGCCTGCACCTGCAGCTTGGGTCTTAATGCGGAAGGGTGTGACAGACTGACCCCGCGCAACGTTACACCGCAATGCCCGATGCTGGGAGAGTACAACCTGTAAAATGAAACCACGCGCTTCTTAACAGGAAATTCGTATTTTACTTTTTTGTTCATCTCATTAGTATATATTGACACTAGGCCTATATTGCGCTATCAAAAACACCAATTTTCCCATTTTTATCATGACAATTTCTTCATACTAAGAATACAAAAAGAGACAGCCGTGTGTATGAGTTTGCCTCAGGATATCAAGCACGGTGAAGGGAAGCAAGCCATCAAGGAGATAGTCGAGTGGCTTAGGAACATAATATGGTAATATTGGAACCGGGTGGATAAAAGCACCAAATTTTGTACACTGGTAGTACAGTTTATACTTAACAAGAAAATTCATTGCTCCAGATGAATAGGATAAGGCAAAGGGGTTTATGTTGAATTTTTCAAAATGGCGGATCTAAAAACGAGAAAAGTCGAATATCCAACATTTCAATATTTTTTATTGCAAATCTACATTGACTAGCTATAAAAAGTCAAAGAACATTGTTGTTACCTCCACAAAAAACCATATTCTATGATATAATTTTGAGATAAATGTCCTTATAGTATGAAATACCCTTCCTATTTCTGACAACTACAGCCACAAAGTTCTGTGCAGGGCAAGTTAGCTTTTACACATTTACACCGGGTTTTACAGCCACTACCAGCCTTATAGTTACGCTTTATCAGTTCTGTACACACTTCTGAGGCCTCTGGTATAGTCATCCAAATAGGATCCCAACCACTGTCGACTAGTCTCCAGCCCCAGGAGCTTGGTGAGGGTAGTGCAGGCTGTTCATATTGACATGTAGACCAGTAGTAATTCCAGATGTTTTGACTCTTTTCTTGCTATTGTGTGTAATTAGCTGTAAGACAGTAAGACATAGTTGTGAGAAGGCAACACTTTCCTTGATAATTGAGCCATTCATAATCATTGAGGTCAGTAGTTTGAGGCTAGGGCTTACAGACAACTCTTGGCAATTAGGAGCGAATGATCCAGATAATCTACTGCTGAGCTGAAACATTTCAACTCGACAGATTTTAGCAGCTTTCATCAAGATCAATGCCTCTTCATCATTGTTTCTATGGATCTCTGCATCTTTCAGCATGTCCTGCATACCATCTGGAAAGACTAGATGAATGTTTTTACCATCAAACTGCTCTGTTATTCTTAGGTCTGCAAATGCATCCATTATCTTTTCTTTGAAACGAGTTTTGTTTACATAAATGTTTTCCCCTAATTGTTCAAGGTGGCTCTCATATAACTGACGGACTTCTGACAATTTGAATATGTAGTTCCCCTCCTCAAGTGAATTTCGTAAGTTCATTACTAACTCGGCAAATACGCGGGCCTTTGCTTTTTCGCTGTCTTCATGGGGCATTCCATTCTTTTGCCTCAGATAGGAACGGTAACGATTTTTGTACTTGGTCAGACATACTGCATGATATTTTGCTTCAATCGCAACTAAGTCTCCACCAGAAATCTTGGCCATCATAGCTGTATCTTGCATTTCCTCGGCCATTTCTCTTAGGGATCTCTCTGCAGAGAATCTTGAATAAGCATGGAGTTTGTACGACGGGTTCTCACTTTCACAGAAGATACATAAATTCATATTTTGTTTTGTAGACTGTCGTTTTGACCTCCTGGTCTCCTTTTCACTCTCTTGTAGTCTCCTCTTTTTGCTCTTCTGTCGGTCTAACTTCGAATTGTTGTATTTTTGGTGACAGCTTGATGCCAGCATGCTTTGTTTCTCATCAAAATTTCAGTAGTGACTTCACAGGGAATTTCTATCTTCACTGGAAGGGCATCCAGTTCCTTAAACTCAGCAACATTACTCAAGAAGTTGTTATAAACTAGGATAGGATCATGGGAAGTATGGTCCCGTGGGCATGAAAGTGCTTTTTTGTGTTGAGCTGACAGATAATACACTTGTCCCAATCCATTATATAATTATCTGTCAGTTCCTGAAAAAAAAATATTAATATCAAAATTAATGTTTTCATCATAAAACAATAATATACTAGTCTTATGATAATCTGGTGGCTTAAGGTGGCTATGTTGTTGTTCAGTGCTTCGCAAAATGAAACAACGTCGTCAACGTCGTCGGAGGGGAGGCGGTAGCAGAGTGGTTAGCGTCTCCGACTGGCGTTCTCGGTGACCCAAGTTCGATCCCCGACGAAAACCAAAACCTTTCTGAATCGTCGAGTGGCCTCAGAACACCCACATGCCCTGCCCATTAACTCTACCTTCGATTGCGAGTGCATCGGAGGACACAGGGGAGCGGCATGAGCCTCTAATCACAGGCGTCACTATAAAAATCCTGCCTGCGCCACCACGGGCGAGGACCAACCATCACAGCCCTCAAGTGAACCTTCAGAGCCTACCATCCGAGCCCTGGGTCACCATTGCCTACAGGCGCTATAGGCACAAAATGTAAAAAAAATAATAAAATAAAAAAATAATTGAAACGTCACTCGTAAAAACGACGTCACAACTAACGACGTCATAATTTCAATTGGAGCAATAGATTTTGTTCAATGGGAGACCCTATTGGTTTATGTGAGGGCTGGGGACGTGGAGAATGAGGAATAGGAGAGAAGAGAAGGATAAATGGGGGAATGGAGGAGGAGAAGGAAAGAGACTTAGAGTCTCTAATAACGGGGGAGGAACGTGAGAGGGGCAATGGTGTTGTGCTTACGCCACACTTCCTTATCTACCAAGCGAGGAGGTGAGAAGGAGAGAGAAAGAGAGAAGGTGAGAAAGTGAGAGAAGATGAGAAAGTGAGAGAGGCGAGGAGAGGGTAGAATATTGCTGTACCAACACTCCTCGCCGTCACCTCACAAGCCACTTCATAACTGTCAGCGCTGAGATACACTTTGACCTGTAACCACCAACACTTCGCCTTGCCTCTCCCTGAACAGAGGGGAAAGAGGAGAGATCCTTTCTGTGTGTGTGTGTGGGTAGACGTGTCTCGCTACGAGGTGGACACGTAGCCGTGACTACGCATAGGCAGTGACTACGAGAAGAGTGTTTGTCTAAGGGCAGCGAGCGAGCTACGCTGGTATTCCCTCCAGGCACAATCGCTCCGCCCCATCGTCCGCTGCTCCGCTTGCCCCGGTGGCCTTTCCCTGTTGCCCTGAGATGACGGGGCCGCGGCGGGGCAAATAGTGGCGCTCTGCGTTGCCCCTGTGGCTCTTCTCCTGGGCCCCAGGGACCACGGGGCCTCGGCGGGACGACTAAGGAATACCCCGCATAGCCCCAGGGGCGGGAAGTGCAACTCTACGAGGCCATGACGTCCCTGCAACACAGCCCGCTCCTGTAGCTCTTCTCCTGGGGCCACAGGGACTCCCGGGGTCGCCGTGGGGCAACCAAGGGGCGCTTCGCTTTGCCCTAGGGGGTAGGTACGTGCAGCTCTACGACGCCACGACGTCCTACCACACTACCTGCCCCTGTGGCCTCTCTTCAGGGCCCTCAAGGGAACCACTAGGCACTGGGGCCAGACACTAGCGGCGGGCTCGGGGCGGAGGTGAAACTCTACGCTGCTACGACGCCCGACTAGACACCTCCTCCAGGAGGCTTCCCCTGGGTTTCCCCTGTGATCCCGGGGCATTACGAGATCCCGGGGCATTACGAGACGCCCGCAGCAGGGCCTTAGGACCTCTTGAGTACCACATACAGGTCTTCCTGGAAGCTACGCAGCAGATGGTGATGTATCCATATGATTGACTGTGCATGATAGGGGCGGGCGATTAATGGATGCCCCCGGGGCAACTATGCAAGCTAGGGGCCTCGGGGGGGGACAAGGGAGGGTCGTCCCCCCGGCAATGCCGGGGCGTTTACCAGCCTGGGGAGGTAAACTCCCCGTATCTCCGAAGCTACGGGCACTGCCCTGTGTACCTCGTCGGTACCAAGGAGTTATGCCCAACCCGGCACCTTCAGGTAGGGGTGCCGGGGTTAATTGTCATGCCACGACCAGCGACCGATTGGATAGAACCGTAGCGGGTTGGGGGCCGCTAAAACAGGAGCTATATCAACGCTATGTTGAGCCCCCGCACGCAATCCCCCCCCCCCTTCGGGGGTAGAGCGGCGGGGCTTAACAGTTTATTATACAAAGTTTAGTACTTTTGTCCAGAGTGTCCCCAAAATATCCCTAAGCCACCAGACTAAGAGGACATGTGTGTAATGGAAGGTGATGAAGCAAACTCTTTAATTAGAAGGGATTGGCAAACATAAATGCAGGGTGGATATGGGTTACAATAAGCTGTTGCGGATTCAGAATGGGGGTGAGTGTTTAGGGTGAATGAGGGCACAGGGTGACGGGAAGGACATCAAGGGAAGGGGACATCAGGACCGCAGGGCAAGAGGCTCACATGATTGTATGACTCGTCAGAAAAACCACGTCCTATTGTCATCATAATCTCATTATCCTCTTAAGGTAGCTGTTAAAATCTATGTCCAGGTTGTTTATATGTTGAGCAATGAAGGATTTTATTTGTGTGCTAAACCATTGTATACAGTCTTCCCTTGAGACATAATTCATATTACTGCGCTAAATTTTGCTTGAAGTTTTCATAATGATTTCTTCACCGGCTTTTAAAGCAGCAGCGACTCCAGAGCGATATCCTTGTTCGGACAATGGTCTTTCTTCGGACATGAAGCACCGTATAGAACACCAGCAGGTCTTGGTGCCCGTTGATCACCTCAATGAAAAAGACCATTTGATGCATATTTATATATTGACCGTAAACAAAAATGTTGTTCACCACACACACACACACACACACACACACACACACACAGACACAGACACAGACACAGACACAGACACAGACACAGACACAGACACAGACACACACACACACACACACACACACACACACACACACACACACACACACACACACACACACACACGTGAAGCAACAGGGAAAGGAAAAAGCAACATTTGCAGGGTCGCCAGGGGCAAAGACAAACAAGGCCTCCACCTTTTCTGGGAAGGATTCGCCACATGGCAGAGGTTGACTGATGCAAGTCACACCGCGGTCCATTGGCCTTCCCGCCCCTCAGCCGCCTCGCCTCCGCCGCCACGCAACCCCATACTGAGGCTCATCAAAGGCCTTCAGGATACTGTTTCGGTTAACCCCTCCACACCCATATCTTTCCTTTGCTAAATAAAATCGTATGTTGTTAGCCATAAAATTACGAAAAGTAATTGAATAATACCAAATAAGTTAGTCGACAAGGATAGTAAACAGGTCATATCAAAGACTATTCTATGTACAGTAGTCTTTGGTCATATCTATAAAATATTGCTTATATTCACTAAAAATCGTCTAATGGTAGCCAAATTACAATGGAAATTACGTTCTGGGCCTCAAGGGGTTAATTAAGTGAAAGTCAAACGTTATTTACGTTGAGTATCATCATACAATCAGTATATAATGGTTATATTATGAAAAGTCACAGCCTGCCAGAATAAATAGGCAGACAGAGGGAAAATTGAGATATTAACGTAATATGAAACTCCGGCAAAAAAAAAGCCATACATTAAAGAATTTGAATTATTTTATTATTAAAATTGTATATATAATGATGAAAATAGTAATGAGAAAAATAATAATAATAATAATAATTTAAAAAAAAATAATGATCAAATAACTTGCAAACAATTTCAAGGGAATATCCCGCACAGCCAAATGTTCAAGTTAAGTTAACAAAATGTCATGTTCTAAACAATAAAAAACCTTAATAAAAATAATAAAAAAATATCCCAATTGCAACTTGTTTTAAATTTAAGGCATTTTAAACATGTCAGGAAATTGACAATTGCAGTTTCAGTAGAATGATTTTGAAGATATCCATGCTGACCAGGTGTTCATAATTTGTGTTTCAATACATAGCTAAAAAAATGTGTATGCCATAGCTTTCTCAAAAATTTTACGAAAGGCATAAGTATAGAAATTGGTCTTTTATTTTTTATATCTGATTTACTGCCTGACTTGTGTAGGAGGATAACTTTTGCAGGCTTTAATTTCTCTAGAAAAGTAGCTTTTTAAAAACACAAATTGATAAAAAATGTCAAAGACTTTGAAATTTAATTAGTGCATAGGTTAACTATGACTGGGGAAGTTTCATCCTAACCACAAGCTTTTGAAATTAATGATTTACAGTAATTTTCTACTTCATACATTGTTACTGGTTTCAGATACAGGGAATAAGGTGCTAGTCTATTAAAATATTTCTTGAAAGAATTAGATATATTTTGAGAGGTAATAGTAGTTTTAATATCATCAATAGTTTTACAAACTAGTTGTGTATGAAATAAGCCTCCGATTGATTAAAATTTCTAGACACATCGATTTATCATTTTTCATAACTTTTGCTTTTAAATACTTTATCAATGTTATTCCATGTGGCTTTTGGATTACCTTTACAATCATCAAAAGATTTTGTGTAAAATTCATCACGTGCAGTTTTTATTACATTTCTTAAAGTGTATCTATGTGCATTATGTATCTCATTTTGTAGGACAGGGACCATTTAAAGGCCAAACTATGTAAACGCTTACTTTCCTTCATGCTTGTTCTTATTGGCGGGGTTATATAAGGGGAGTAAACTTTATTGAATTTAGTTGTTGGAACTAATGGAAAATTTTCATTATAAACTTGAGAGAACGTATCAAAAAACGTATTATAGGCTTCTTTAGGGTCTTGCTCTTCATAAATGTTCTCCCAATTTAGTTGAGCTAAACTATTTTTATTTAAAAAAATGTCCTTGTTATTATCATTAAAGTGGATTATTTTCACAAAAAAATGAAAATATGATATTACATGTTTCTAGACTGAGGAGCAGAGAATAAGATTCCCTGTAACTGTAAAATTTGATTTAGTTTACATCGGTACATAATTTCGAGTATTTTACCCTCGATGTCAGAAAGCAATGCCTCATGAGTAATTGGGCCATTTCGATGAGCCGCGAGTGTTGGGCAACCAAGAGGACGGACACAGTGCAGGCTGAGCAACCTGTCAGCCTGCACCGCAGCCCTGCCCAGCTGTCCTACAATTTATAATGTGACAACTGCTGGGTGGTGAGTTTCCTTGTGACGACTTGCTGTCCTGACCTTCTGGGGGAAAGCATAAGAAAATGTGTAATGAACTACGTCTTTGATATTTTCTTTTAGAATATAAGAAACCAAGGAGAGTCGAGAAATGGAAGCGCAAAAGTGGTAGAGGGTGACCTGACGAGACAAGCAAAAACTCATCTCTCTAATTTATCATTATTTTTTTTTACTATTCTCTTATTAGTGCATTATTACTACTGTTACTGTTGTTAATGCTACTGCTGCTGCTGCTGACACCACTACTACATGTAACATATAAGGAGCGCCTCAATATAGTATATGGATCCTAGTAGCACCAAGGAATCGACATTGATGCATCTTTTTCGAAATACTACGAGGAGCGTGATTACCAACCAACCAGCCAGATGTTTTGTGAGCATTAGAGGCCGGCCAGCGGTCACTCCTCCCCATCCTTCCCCTCTATTCCCATTCCCTCCCCACCCCTCCCCTTTCTCCCCTCCAAGCCCTCATTTGGGTGTTGGGGGGGACGCCAATTCCGAGCCGGATGTCATGTGAGACAGGTAATGGGCCGTCCTGCCGAATCATGATTGGGGAGATTTTATATAAAACTGTCGTGAAAAAATAATAATAACAGGGATGATTGTAATATTGAGAACTGGTGTCAGGTGGTGAACAGTGGAATGAGGTACGTGGAATGAGGGGCGGCCCGAGGGATCCAGTGGTGCGTGAAAGGCGACTAAGGAAACAAAAGAGGCGAAGTGAGTGGGGTCTTGAGGGAACACTGTGGTAGGGTGAGCTATAGGTCGATAGGGTGAGAGGCGTCAGAAACCCATTGTTAGATTAAAGGAGAGCTGCTAGTGCAACTTGGTAGGGAGAAAGACTTGGTTTATGATGACATGTTACCATAGTAAGGATCGGAGCAACATTTGGGAACTGTAGAAGCAGCAAGACAATTATTATCCGGAGAAAAAGAAATACGAAAAGTTCAAAGAAAAGGACCAGTTATTGTAAATTGATGGCAACAGACATAGGGTTGCGGAGTTATCCGAGCATGTATGTGTGTATGTATGTATGTGAACAAGTTAGTGAATAGTAGATAAAATTATGAGAAAGCTGGAAGAAAAACAGCGAAACCTAGATTAGAGGAAAGAGGGAATCTGAAGTTCCACAGGGTCGCAGAGGAGTAAAGAAGGGCATAGAGAACCCCGGCTTAAACACCTGGGTCACTAACGAAGAAAGAAATGTATGAAAGCGATTCATCTTGTACTCTGACGAAGAATGGGATGCCTGAGAGCGACTCGTGTATACTGTAACGAAGGAGGGAATGGCTAGAGGCGCCCCA
The DNA here is from genome assembly GCA_016584305.1 of Chionoecetes opilio. NCBI lineage: Eukaryota > Metazoa > Arthropoda > Malacostraca > Decapoda > Majidae > Chionoecetes > Chionoecetes opilio. Next base: position 120,576 of record JACEEZ010021771.1, read on the forward strand.
CCCCGTGCTTGCCTCGGCCTCGCAGTGCTGGCGATGGGGCGCCCTCGCCTCGCCGTAGGACTTGCTGAACCCAAGTTATTATGTGATATGAGAGACAGACAGACAGACTCGGTGATACAGACGCAGACATACAGACTCAGACAGACAGACTCAGACAGATACTCTGACAGATACTCAGGCAGACAGACTCAGGCAGACAGACTCAGGCAAACAGACACAGGTAGATTGACCCGAACACAGGCAGACGTAAACAGGCATGCAGACAGGTACTGGAAAAATCATTTATCCACTTTGTATATACATAAACTTTTGCAACCTATAGTGATGCAGCTTTGCCGGAAGGGTAAAGAAGCGTCCCCCATGCCAAGCAGACGCACCGAATCACAATTATCGATGTACGTCGCCCTAAAGTTGTAGAAACGCTTGACCTCTCAAGGGGCGGCGAGCGTGTTGCATCAGGTGGTGCGTGGTGGTGGTGGTGCCTGGTAAGTGGCCGGTGGAAGAATGATGGTGGTAGGAGTGGTGGTATTACAACAACATGTGTGTTGTTGTTGAAGCTGTGTTGGTGGTGACTGTATTGGTTGTTCGTATTGATAGTTGTGTTATTAGGACAGCCTACTGTTTCGATTTACCATTTTGTAGATCCAGGAAGCATCAAAACACTTCAGTTTGGTCGTGCAACGGTAGCGCCATGTAACCTTTCCTTTGTGCGATTTATAGGGTCGCTGTTTGTATAGTGTTATTTGATATTGCAGACGCGTTTGCCGGCCGAGCTACCGGAGTTAAGGAGTGGCCTCCCTGCCTCCAGCCCTCCGTGGCGGGTGTGTAGGAGGAGGAGGAGGAGGAGGAGGAGGATGCGTGAGCCGATCTTTCCAGGCCTGCCGTGTGTGAGCAGCTTAGCCGGCTAACGTTATAGGATGCTGCTGCTGCCGGCACATTGGTTTTCCAAGGTTGTGGGGCTCCTTTGTCACGTTATGGAGAAAAGAGTATTACAATAGATCCGTGCGGGAAGGGAGTGGAAGACGGGTTGGCCGGGAGCCCCACGCAAGGCCCGGCGAGCCGCTAATCGGCCATTACAGATTCGCGTCATGAGGTCTCCTGAAGGCTTATGTGACAAGCACAACGTCCCCAATCTTGAGTTAATGTCATTGACGTGCTGAATTATGACTGGTCAGGTAATAGAGAGAGGGAGGACCGGTGTATCCTGGAATATCCTCCACCCCTCCCCATCACCTCCTCAATCTTCCCCTCCTCTCCCCCATCTTTATAGATCTCCCCAGCGACCGGCGCGACATGTCATGCCGCCTGGGAAATACCTTCCACCGTCTTTCCTGCCGACCGTAGAAGTCCTTGCCGTCCCCTTGCACTGTTCCCTTCCCTTCCCTGTCACTAAGCTCCCTCCTCTCACACAACCCTGCCCCCGCCTTCTCCCTCTACCTCTTTTCCGCCTGCCAGCCGTCCATCACGCGCCCTACGCTCACCGATACCAAACATTCTCCGCGCCAAAAACGTGTCTTGCGGATATATAAAATTCCACAAAACTTTCAAGAACAGTTGCTGTGTCGGTTGGCATGCAATTCAGAAAAGAAAATTATTAGAATCGTGTATTGACATTTTTCGATGCAGCGTTTATGTGATGTATTCTTGAAAGGATTTTTTTTTATTGCGTATAAGGGCTTGATAGGTTTCTTTTAGAATGAAAATGAGCCTCTGTTCAAACCCTTCTAGAAATGGTGACGCTAGTGTGGAAAGTAGAAGCGAATCTGCGTGAGTCATTTATGAGTGACACACACACACACACACACACACACACACACACACGCACAGCACACGCACACGCACACGCACACGCACACGCACACACACACGTGTACACACGTAAAATTGGGCAATGTGTTGATCAGATAGAATGCCTAGGTGTTTACATTGATGCAAATTTAAATAGGAATTATCATATCAACTAAGTATGTTTGAAACTATCAAGAATTATGTGAAATATTACAATCACCCGTGTTCAACTCACAACCTGGGTACATTGTTAATTTATTAATGTACTGGGACACTACCCAGGAATTTACTGTTAAGTGAGGTAATTCCTTCTCGCTGTCTTTAGTACTGCCAATGGTATTCGGCAGGGGGGGGATATTATCTCCCTACCTGTACAATGTGTACACGGATGAGCTCAGTGCCAACCTTCGTGATACAGGTATCGGCTGCCACATACATGATGGGTGCATCAACTCACTGAGCTATGCTGATGATATGGTACTGCTCGCACCCACTGCGGATGCGTTGCAGGACCTTATCAATGTGTGTCAGGTGTATGCTGCCAAGCATGACATTGTCTACAACACCACTAAGACAGAGTGCATGGTAGTATCACCGGCACGCACTCAGGTGAATTACCTCAAAACCGCATGGCTCGGTGGGTCTGCCCTCACTTTTGTGGATAGATTCGCATACTTAGGCCATGTTATATCCCACGACATGACTGATGATGATGATATCATCAAGCAGACCACCAAGCTTCTTGTCGTGGGAAATACTCTACAGAGGAAATTTATCTACTGTAGCAGAGAGGGGAAGATGGAGTTATTCAGGAGTCACTGCTACTCTATATACTGCAACTCGCTGTGGTCGCGGTTCAAGGTGGCCACTCTGAACCGCCTTAAGGTCTGTCACAATGACATCCTTAACAGGCTTCTGAGGCTGCCCAGGTGGTGCAGCTCGTCCCTGACCTTCGCTAGGAACGGGGTGAACAATCTGGATGTGACCAATCCGTCGATACTCCGTGTTCAGCTTAAGGAGTAGGGTGGAGCTCTCTGCGAACTCCAGCATCACCTCTGTCAGGCAGAGCTCGGCCTATGTATGTGGACCTATACAACAGCGGTGGCTGGGTCTGCTGTTTGTGCAGAATGTGGGGTAGCACAGGTGTCCATGTATGTTTATTCTATGCACTTTGATACTTTGTCCCCTAATGTGCCTATACTATGTATTTTTTGTTTTGCTCCAGTACTTAAGTTAACTCCTTGTCTTGTTATTGTTGCTCTTTTTTTTTGTCTGTATGCCTCCGGGCGATAATAAAATTATTATTATTATTATTACAACAGAAGTTATCATTATATATTGTACGTCTTGTTACCCTCATCTTATTTGTTTATTGTGTGTGTGTGTGTATGGCAATGTGCCTGTCTCTCTTTTCTAAACAAATTAACAGTTGCCCACCAGAAAGTCTTGAGATATATATTTTATTAGGGTAAATTTGATTCAACTAACTATATCCTCAACACGAAAACTAATAAAATTTTACTCTATTCATAAGTACTTTCTGTTATTATTAATTTTTAGAATTATTAGCAGCAATCAAGGAAACCAAGTGTTTAGATTCGCTGAAAATACTCATAACACCAGAGGAAGTAATGTTGATCTAGTGCAGTGTTTCACAACCTTTGTTCTGTTGTTTCCCCCTTCAACCAGTTCAACCATCCGGATTCCCCCGTTCATGTGGACAAGGAAAAAAGGAGCCAAAATACAAAATTGACCTGCTTAATAACACAAGTATATAGACACTATCCTCTATAGTCTATATCTATATATTCTTGAAGAAAGGTGAAATAGCCGCATTCTAAGACTTCTATTTTTTCTGTCATCTAAATGCTAATAATTTAGATGTCCTTCAGGATAGATTTCCCCCTTAGAATCCTGAAATTTCCCCCCTGGGGGAAATTTCCCCCAGGTTGGGAAATACTGATCTAGTGTGTCTTTTCAGAAATAGTAAACGGTGTTTAGCTCCTCAACTATGGAATTCCATACCAATAGAATGGAAAATGTAATCAATACAAGCAATGTGTATGATTTGAAGCGGAACTTAAACCATCATTTACTAGCTATTCAAATTCCAACATTATAATATTTCTATATGTAATCTATTTCATACGTCTTCAGGTATAATATCATGTCTTCAGGTATAATCTCATGTATCAGCACCTTTTTATCAAGTAATCCTTCAAATTTTGCTTCCTATATGTAAATAATTGTCTTTATTATTCAATGCAGCCACATTATGCTAATGTAGAACTGCCTGTCAGGGAGCCTCTGCTCGACAGACCGTGTCAATCTCTACGAATTTATGAATTGCTGTATATGTAAGATTTCTTTATGGCAACAAATCAAATCAATTGATTACTTTCTTACAAGCACTTCTCCGTCTTAGGCATTTTCCCCTCCTATTCATCAGACATTCTTTCATAAGAGATTGCGAGGGCGCTGACCTCGCGAACTCTTAATCTCCATCAATGTTACATCATGGCTTGCTGTCTGTTTTTATTTTTATCGTTGTTCTTTTCGGTAAAACTACCACTTTCCATCCCAAGATAAATTCCTCCTTGCTGTGCATGATTATATACTGCATCATGTTCATACTGTAGGTCATTTTCCTGCCTCGTGTAACTTTTGTCCTTCCAATGTGTCTTTTTAGTTCCAAACACTGCCAGACTCGCAACGTCTACCATTCCTTTACTTTACTGATGTATTTGCCGCCCCTACTCCAGAAGAATATTGAGTGGTATATAATGGGAAAGTCAGCTTTTTTTTCGTATTCATGCTTATTATATTTGATGCTTCGGTATTCCATATTTGTTAAGAGTGCAAAACAAGTACTCATTTCTACTACATGGTAAAATGAAGAAAAGTCAGCCGTAACGAAGACTGGTGGACATGTCGGTAGGCAGACAAAAACAAAAACAATTTGACAGACACAGATAAGTCACAGACGAGGAAACATACGAACAAACTTCTAGAAAGCCAGACAATAGCATGGAGCTTCCCCTTCCTACTCACCGTATACGGTACATGGCGGGGCGGGGGAATGAGGAAAGTAATGTCTCCGTCTATCAATCGGTTCTCGCAACGGGTCCAGTAGAGCAAGCGACGTCGCATGTCGGAGGTTAAAGGCACATTTTTAACCCCTTGAGGCCCAGAACGTAATTTTCATTGTAATTTGACCACCATTAGATGATTTTTAGTGAATTAGCAATTTTTAATAGATATGACCTGTTTAGTATCCTTGTTCACTAACTAATTTGGTTTATTTTGTTACTTTTTCGTAATTTTATGGCTCGACAACATACATTTTTTTTATAGCAAAGGGAAGATCTGGGCGTGAAGAGGTTAAGGCAAAGTGAAGCGAGGATGAGAGCGTCTAGGCCACCTCCGTCCTGCTGCTGCTGGTGTTGGTCTTGTTGGGACGCCTCGCACCACCCCGCCCCCCCTCCCAATCCTCCTGAAGGTCCATCACTGTGTCTGATAAATCTCCCTCCCTTCCTTGAAAAACCTTGGTTGCTGCCATGTTCGAATGCAAGATATAATCATATGTCCAACTTTTTTTTATAATATGATGCATCTAGTACTTAGCGTTGCCATAAAGTTATAATCAAGTTATTCAAGTACAAGGCTACAAAAATACGCGGGACCTTTTTTACATCACTATATTCGTGTAGGAAAAAAAAAGTCAGCACACGTGTCTGGTATAAATAGCCTTCTATCGTACATGTCTTTCTTTGGTATAGTGTGTGTGTATAGTGTTGCTGGTGTTGCTAGTCCGGGACACGGAGAAGATCCTCTCGTGTGATACAATCCGTTGCTGCTGCGGCTGTGGTGGTGGTGACGGCAGCAGCAGCAAGGCAGAGTACGAAACGATAAAAACACGTCACACTTTAAGGAATAGTTTACCTCACGACTTTATGAGACTCGGGATGAGGAGTTGTTCAGTTGTAAGTGAGGAGAAAACCTCTTATTGTTGCAGAAAGGTGGGAGGGACAGAAGAGAGGGAGAGAGTCGACAATTGTGATGATAGGGAAAAAAAAAAGATGAGCAGGAGTGGGAGGAGTGTTGACAAGCAGGTTAGGCGAGCGGACAGAGTTCAGCACCTTCTGCTGAAACAAAGAAAGGAAATATGACACACAACACCTGGGGAAAAATTAATTAGACAAGAGGAAGAGATCGTGAGCCTTTTCTTGCTGTACTGAGGAACGTGCTATTGTTCCGAGACGTTATGATGAAATACTTAAACGTTCTGTATGAGTAAATAGGCTATAAAAAATTGTATACCCATTTGTGATGTTTGTTCCTCGCGGCTGGGGTGTCGGGTAACGCTGTGGCGGTGTTAGGCAGTGGTGAGACGTCTGTGAATTTTGTACCGTCAATGGATGGCAGTGGGTGGGCTGGTGGGCCGCGGGAGGACAGGAGTGGTCAGAAGCGGGCCACATCCGCGTGTCGCTCCGCCCCGTGTAAATCCTTTAGCCCTGCAGCGCTCATGGTTCACTCTCATGTGTACAGAGACCTTCGATACGTCTTTATTGACGACATAAGTTAGCCCAGTCTTAGATGCGGGGATAAGGTTTGTAGCAGGAGCAGAAGAATCAGCAGCAGCAGCAGCAGGAAAAGCCGCCTCCTCCACCGCAGCAACAGCAGCAGCAGCAGCGCAGTAGGACCAACAAGAGGGTTCGAGGTGACCTGACGGATGTGTAGTTGGGCGCGCGACACCAGCCAAGCACCATCGCTCCGTCCCATTCGGCAGACTCGAGCCCGGCGTCCTGAAGGAGAGTTGCTGTGATCGCATCAGCCACCATCCCGCCCTCTAGCGCTTAAATTTGATAGTCGCTGAAAATATAATATATGTAAAGAAGAAAAACGGCAAGGCAGCACGTTGTTCTTTTCAAAGAAGTGAACTTCGACAGTGAAGCACTTTGTTCGTCTCATCGAACTATCTCGCCAACGTGATGGAACCCGAGGACGCCTTTCATCCTCCCACCGCGCCGGTGAGTAGCCTTTGAGCGCCGCCTTCTGTCTTCAATGGGGGAACCTTCAAGTCTTCCGAAAGTTTTTTTTTTTAAGGCCCAATTGGATGCCGCACAGCAGTAAGCGCCGGAGAGGTCAAATTGGGTCTCATATCGTCTAACTACTTTCCACTCTATTTGTCGTGCTGAGCAGCCATAAATCTTATTTCATTGTAGCCTACATCGTGGCCAGTAAAGAATCAAGATCATCTTTGGGTCCCGCCTCGTTCCTGCAGGGGGGCGGCACGGACAGGTGGTGGCTGCGGCGGAGGGCTTCCAGGGCCTCGATCTGCCTGCAAAAGAGCGAACTAATGTTTACTGGCGGAGTGTGATGCAAGGAAGTTTTTGTAAACCAGACTTAATCGAGTTTAGTATGTCGAGAGCATATCAGATGGGTTTTTTTATATGTAATTTCCAATCTTTGCAGTGGTATGCCCGCCTTGATACCCAGTTATCGCTGTGTCACCAACTCCCTTCATTAAAAAAAAAGTCCTTGTATGCGGAGCGGATGAGACTTTTACTTTTCTTAAGTATGTAAAATGAATTCAACAAACTTTTCAATAAGATGAGAGAAGATGCAGCAGTTCTTGTTTAAATTTGATAGTAAAGACTACGCGTCCTCTCTAGACCTAAGCAGTCAATTGAAATCAATCGGCCAGCATTATGTATCCATGTCACATATTGCCTAAATTATGGAAAAGAAGGATCTATTACTTCTTAACGATTGTTGCATTGCACCACCATAAAAAGAACCTTCAATTGCAAACGATATTATTGTTAGACAAATATTTTCCAAAGTCTAGTTTTTTGTATTATCAAAATAGTTCCAATCTACCTCGTGCAACCAGATTATAGAAAAAAACTTCAAAAAGCATGTCAATATTAAAATAATGCGAAGCCTCAAAATAATCTTAGTTACTTTTACTTTATCTCTTAAGCTTTTTGTGCAAAGAGAGAAAGAATAGTCTTAGTCTTGGCATTGTGTAATTTTCCATACCCACATCGCTGCTTATAAGATGGAAGAACGAAAAGTATCTCGTGCATTTCATATACAGTGTACACCTATACGAAAAGGAGAGAGTGTGTGTGTGTTCGTTTTTTTGCTTAAACAATGAATACAGTCAAGAGTTTACACACCTGCTGACCAGTTCTTGTAGACCGCAACCCTCGCCCTGCATGCTTTGCCCTTGCCTGGCCTGCCCTTCGGCGCTCCCGTCCGCCGCGCCCACACCTGGACCTACACGGAATGTGCAGTTTCGAGACAGAACCTTAAGTGCCGAGACCGAAGGCAACGCAAAGTTATAATGACCTTGAGCTACACACGGTGCTGGGTACGTTCTGATCTAAAGACTCATAATAATCGTTCTCCCGTGTCCCGTGCCACGCCCCCAGGGTTGCAGGACGGGGAAATGAATGGGGTGATCAGAAAAACGCAGGAATGAACACGAAATATCGAGAAACCAGACAATTCCCCGAAACAACATAAAAAAATTATAGATGAGTAATCTTGTACTCGTATATTCGTAGTTTTGTCCGTAGAGTTTAGACTCCCTTTCTCTTCATGCGGCTTGTCACTCCAAACTTGAGCTGTATGACCGAGGACCGCGGAAAAACACGCGTATGTTAATGTTGCGTCGATCCTTTTTTTTTTTTTTTCCTTAAAGTGATGTATATTGTTATTTAACTTATGTTACTTTGGTTTTCCAGTTTCCCTTTTCGTAAACTTACCAGGCGTGTTGCAAATCGTTACCTAACCAACATCTTAGCATTGACGTAGTGTGCCTTTTAATGTTATCACAGCTGTGTCCTCTACTTGAAAACTGCCAATCGCTTATTCTGTCAGTACGAGTTTTACTCCTCTTGCCTCATATTTGCACGTAAGTTTATTTATCTAATTCAACCTTGTGTTTCGTCTCATATATGCTTGGTTTGCATGTATAACCCTTAACACACACATACACACACTGAATCGTATGCTGCAACGGCACGTCCTCACGTCAGCAGATATATTCGCTATTAAGACTTATGACTACCATGTTAGTAGTCGACATGAAAATCTGGCGTTATAGAAGTGGCCTGTGTCCTATATGACCTATATGATAGGAGTTTTTATCAAACAGCCTCGGCTCGCTGTTTGGTGTTTATGAAGAGCCCACTAAATTTGAATTTATTTAATTACGTAAGTGAATTTATTGGCACGTTTTCAGACTCAGAATGTTAGTTTATGGCTCTGGTGTGAAAAAATTAAGGCTATAAAGACACGAAGTTGATAGTGAGAAGGAAGTAGGAAGATGGATGTTTTTATAATTGTGTTTCAGGATGTAGGCGTCCCTCATTCAGCCTGCCAGTCATCCCCTGCCCGCCCTCCTGTCTTGCTTCATACATTCATTCTTAATTGGTTCTTGTGCGTTAGGGGAGAATCCCTTGCTTTGTTTTCGCCGCCTTCCCCCTCCCCGTCCGCCCTGGTCCCTCCATCACCCCGTTTCATAATACAGGTTGCCTTTTTACTTGTTCGTGTTGCTTTACATCCTCCATATGTTTAACGAGTTACGCGCATGATAAGGGTGTTAGTCCCTCTCTAAACGTTGCCGGAGCGTATACTGATAAGCCACTCTTCCTCGAGCATGTGTTTTTCCTACTTGTCTTCAGGCACAAATAAAACAAGGAAAATGTATTGAATAAATGTCTTTCTTGTGTGGTGAGGGGAGATATAGGACAATGGAGGGACGTAAGAGTTTTGTGTGATCATTTATTATTCAAAGCATTTTCATCACCTCTACCACGCCTGACTTATTACTTAAGTAAACACTGTATGCACTAAACACTGCCTTTCGCCACGACTTCTTTCATCATACTGCAGTAGCCTTCCCTCCCCTTCCCCTCCCTGCCACATCACACAGCAGCAGCCTCCCCTTCCCTTCCCCTCCCTGCCACATCACACAGCAGCAGCCTCCCCTTCCCTTCCCTTCCCTGCCACATCACACAGCAGCAGCCTCCACTTCCCTTCCCCTCCCTGCCACACCCTGCCACATCACACAGCAGCAGCCTCCCCTTCCCTTCCCCTCCCTGCCACATCACACAGAGCAGCCTCCCCTTCCCCTCCCTGCCACACCACACAGCAGCAGCCTCCCCTTCCCTTCCCCTCCCTGCCACATCACTAAGCAGCAGCCTCCCCTTCCCTTCCCCTCCCTGCCACACCACACTTACCAAAACCAGTCCATGCGTATTCTTCTCCTCTTCTTGGGTATCGTATGTCGCAGAAGAATTTGCTATGATCGGCGATAACGTTCTTAATAATATAAGTCAACATGTGACTAAGTGGTAATTGAGTAATAGCAATGATTCTTCTTTTTTAGTTTAGTTGTTATTATTGGTTTCTGTTAGTAATGGTTTCTGTTAGTAATTAGTAAGTTTAACAGAAGTAGTATCAACAGTAGTAGTAGTGGTGGTAGTAGTAGTAGTAGTGGTGGTCGTGGTGGTGGCGGTGGCAGCAGCAATAAATCCACGCAGTCAGTTTGCGTGGTTTCGCTGGAGGTGGTAATCCTGGGTCCTGATGTGCTTGTCTCGTCGTGTTCTGTACCTCCTGATCGTTGCCACTATTATTTTTTGTTCATACTTCATTTATTAGATAACGAAAGGTACCCATGATTCACAGAGAGATAAATGAAAATGTATGTATTGCATCACACGAGGAGCAACATACACACCAGCTTCAACCTACTAATCGTTCATTTATATATTTACGTTCCAGATACTGCAATTATATTTCTTTACTTTACACATTTAATCATGATTGGTTTATCTATATGAAGAAACTATGATTATGAAACAATCCTTATGGAAATTACTAATCAGAGGAAACCATTCATTCATTCAACCATTCAGTGCTGATGTTTGCTGATCTTTCACCTGGCTACGATGAGTCAGTGTTCCTTGTTCCTAAATCACCACTATGGACGCTTCCTCCTCGACCGGCCTTGTGACGTCTATGCCCCACACTGTCTATGTGACACCAGCAGGCGGCGGCCCTTCTCACGCCGCCTGACAATCCAGATGAATGAGCAAGTTTTCTTCAAGGTCTTTGTTTTTATCGCGGACCTCACGTGACCTCCTGACGCGGACGCAGCAAAAACTGAATCTTGAGCCAATAGTCTTCTCCTTGTGGTGTCTCGACAGTGGGCTGGCATTAATGTGCAGGCTGGTTTAGCATTTGAATCGGCTGAGTAAAACGGTTATATTATATCAAATCTGGCGACCTCTTAACTGTTGATGTAGTAGTTTAGTCAAAACCCACAAAATACTAACAATCATAACCAGTACCGTAACAGTCTATTGTGGTTTTAGTCATAAAAACAAGTTTCCGTAGTGCCAACAAGTTTGTGGACCTCAGGAAGGACGATGACGAAGGGCAAGAAAAAGTCGACCATTTATTTTTTGTAACAGTGTAGCAAAGCCTACAGTAATGGCTGCTTCTGTTGACACCAATGGCCCAGCTGACGTATTCAGTGCCCAGTGCAACACAGGCGCCACGTAGTGTCTGAATAGCCGCCGCCGCAGCCACTCCCTGGCGCCGGCTGCAAGGCAATCGGTCGCTGAGCACAAGTAAAGCTGTTGAAGCATTTTTTTTAAATTGTTGTATCCTGCTCTTGATATTATTCCTATGAAGGTTTGCATTAATTAACTGCCTTTTCTGTCTTTCCAGGTGAGTAGAGAGAGTGAAGCGGCGATACCTATGGAGAGGCTGCAGGTGAGTAGGTGTGTAGGCTGATGACGGAAGGACGTGGCGGTAACAGCAGTGGTGCTTCCGTGAATGTCAGGGACGCGCACGCTAACCTTGGCGGGGTAACGGAGGGCTCGCGCGTGCCGCTCGGAGTGGGAGTGAGCAAGCAAGGCATGTAGCTTCATCCCTGAGCAAACACCCCCGCTGCCAGACGGGGGAAGCTGCCCAAGAGAGTGACGTCGGTGCAGACGGGGGAAAATAGTGTCAGTGTTTATATCTAATTTTGTATGAGGGCTTGCTAAAATTATAGATTTAGCTTATAGGGCAAAAGATTTATAAAGCAGCAAAGGATTTAAAAGTCGAAATGTCTCCTGCCTTACCTACATCATGCGTAAGGCGGAGCGGATGGAGGTTGTGGTGGTGGTGGTTGTGTGGTAAGGGGAAGGTGATGGTGTTTGTTGAAAGGAAAAGTCTTGGTGGTGGTGGCAGGTTCCAAAGTGTGTTGGAGGGGCAGGGATTGGGGGGCCCTGCAGACGCTGCGTGGCAGGCTGGTAGCAGCGAACGTGACAGCTGTGACACTAATAATAATAATCTGTAAACTCGAGAAGAGAGAGAGAATTATTTTTTTATGGTTATTCATTTATATCACACAGACCAAGGATGGGCCTTCATCGAATGATTTTTGGGGTATAAGCTAACAGTGATTGAAATTAAATAGAGGTGTGAGGTGTGAGCTGCTTTATGTCCCAAAAGCCGCCCACGATGCTCGCAGACGCTGGACACCTTGGTCGAAGGAAGGAGGAGGTCGGGGGCAGGGGGCTGAGGAAGGACACGGCGTCTCCATATATCATGCCAAGCGACTTCACGTTATGATTTGTCGGTAGGGATGGTTGGCTGGATGGCGTATTTTTCATGGTCGTATTTTACCTTATTTCTGCATTCCTGTGCGGCGGCGCGGCATTTGTGGTGGCGTGGCTGACCAGGCAGTGGCCGTGCCCGTGTTATCATCCCCCGCAGACGTGCAGTCAAACAAATCCCAGAGTAGATCCAAAAAGGTGATGATTATCGTACCCCGTCTCGCCATGGCTGACTAACATGCAACCTATCGACCTGTCTGGCGATGTTGCCGTCACGGCGAGCAGGTCGGGGGCAGGAGGATAGCAGGAGGAAAATGGATGTCAACAGCACTATCTTACAGTGAACACAATGGTCGGTGAATGTACTACAGTCAGTGCCATGAAAGGAACGGTTTCAACAGTTCCCTTCTTTTGTAAGAGACACAAGGAAGCAGACAGTAACTGGGTCAGACAGAAGCAGAAATTGTAGATTTGGCAACATGGGGACCGTCTGGCTGTCTGGCTATGGCCCTGAAGCCAAATGAAGGCTCACAGGCGGCTCGGCGCTGGTGGGAAGCGGTAGCGCGCCGCTGCCAGCCAGACACCGCGGCCCACCGCATCTCTCCTAACCTCTGGTTGAATGATTTAAATCAGTTTTCATGTTTCCTCATTGATAATGCATGCAATAATAAAGTGCTAAAGAATACATCTTCCTCCCTCCCGCACACACGCACTCTATTCTTCCCTCCTTAGGCCTTAGCTGGGGCGCCGACCAGTCCTGAACGCTGACTGGGAATGAATGAAATTCTTGTGTTTTAAAGATCAATACGATCACTCACCCTTTAAAGAAAGGTGACTTCCTATTTTAAAGGTTTCGTCGGGGAATACCGTTGTCCCGAATGTCGCTGGGAAGAGATAGCGTCAGTAATGTATGCTTGTAACTACAGCAGAGTGTGCGTGCTGGTGGTGGTGGTGTAGAGATACATCCGTCGCCATACTGCTCGGGACGAAGTAGGAAAAATTTAATAGTCTGGTGACGTAGAAGCCAGACATCCGTCCAGCCGCCTCTCGGAATACCATCATTCCATCTCCACCCCCCACCACCTCCATCCCCACCCCTATACACCACCAGCGTCAGTACTGAAATATATGCCCCATTTCATCGTTTGGTCTTGTCCTGGAATACGGGCGTGACGGGAGCTGGGTCAGAGAGAACAGGGGAGGATTGAGAAGGGGAGGGGCTCGGACCAGCGCCGGCCCTGGGTGTCTGTCTGGCCTGCACACGGAAAATTTAGTGCCCTGCTTGGTGTCTGGCTGTGAAAGAGTGAGTCTGTTAGTATGTTATGTAGGGGGTGTTGCCGGTGGATCTGATGGCGATGAGGCTACCGGCTGGCTGTACCTAACACGCTGGTATAAATATTGATGTAGGGTACTATTAATATTAGTGTCTGCTATCAATACGAGTAGTCAGGTGGGGGGATTGAGTTCTGACGAGACTTGAATAGTGTCTGGTTGCGGCGGGCGAAGTGATCGTTCCCTGTGCCCCTCACTTGGCGTCCGATATGAATAACGCCTCAGCACTAATCATACAGAGGAAGTGGACGCATGTGTTTGTGCAGATAGAGAGAGAGCGAGAGAGAGAGAAGGAGGGAAGGCCCGATAAGAGGAGAAACGTCAAGATTGCATTAATGGATAGCCGAGACAAGGCCACTTCCCTAGACACAACAGTCTCGAGGAACAATAACACTCTAGAGAGATATGAAAGGTAGAAGGAGAGAGCTGCGTTGAGGGGGAGAGTTTGGAACAAAGGAAACTACTGACTCAAAAGAGAAATATGCATAATAAATGACGGAAAACACAAAGAAAACAAAAACGGAATTGAACAAAGCCAGGAAAAATAAAACTGTAATTAAGAAGCAGATACTGGGAATAAAAAAAAAAGGGGGGGAATGCAACCGTACCAAACTAAGTGATGACAATGAAGCCAACCAAGAAAAGATGAGAATGATAAACGTATTCCGAGAGTCCTCATCATATTACACTCAGGATCATTTTACTGGCTCGGTCTGACCCATGTTATTCTATTGCGTGCTGTTTTTCGTGCCCTGACGAATCTCTCTCTCTCTCTCTCTCTCTCTCTCTCTCTCTCTCTCTCTCTCTCTCTCTCTCTCTCTCTCTCTCTTCTAGTCCCATTCATTGAGAAACTGATTAGTTATCGAGGTAAAATAAACATTGAATGGAGGTTTTCTTCTCCTTTTCCTCCTCGCTGCCATCATCACCCAGCACGTTCATATGGATGATGATGAGGATAATGATTTAATGTTGCATCATGGGTGGCAGGGCAGGGGTGGATGAGGGTTGGGAAAAACATCAGTTGTCGGCGGCAGTATTTGGTGGTCTCTATAGCGCCGTGCATATCTTGGTTGCGGGTGTCTGGGGGCGTCATCGATTAGTCGCCTTTTATCATGGCTGGAGGGTGTCTGCTTGGCTAGTTATTGAAGGGTCGTGTCTGGCTGACTAACGGTCGATCTCTTTGTTATGCTTTTTCCTTTTTTCTCTCTTTTGTAATTGTGTGTGTGTGTGTGTGTGTGTGTGTGTGTGTATCTCCACTATCAGTCTGGTTTCACAGCATGTCTGTCTTTGTCTGGTGTGTGCGTGTGTCTGCCCGTCTGCTTTTATCAGGCTTCCGGCGCTGTGGCGGACATGGAAAAGAAGCCTCGTACATTTTCCTTCTTTTTTTCTATCGGTTTTGTTCATAGGCACAAGTTTTACACTTTCACTTCCACTGATGGCGTTCCAGAGTTGTTCACGGTTACATAAAGAAAAACTCGTTACGCATATAAAAAGTAAAATGAAGTGAAGATGAAACATCAATAGGATTTCGTGTATTCAGCAGCCCTGGAATGGTTGGCTGAGCAGAATCATGAATAGATTGTTCTGATAAGTGCCCATTCCGCTGTAAATTCCTCCTTTGAAGGTGAAGCTTATTTGTGCATTTGTTGAATAGGAGACCAAGTTACCAGGAAACGTAAATATACATTAAAAAAAATGTGTATGATTATAATGTGAGAACTTGATAATGCGTAGATAATCTCAAGTCGTAGTGACATTTGACGGGGCTTATCTTTCTTCACGGGAAGTAGTTCAGCTCACAGCCTCACAGACGTGTTGCTCAGCGTTTACAGTGATGCAGCGGGCAATAATTCTGCGCAAAGAGTAACGTTATTTTAGTTGTTAATCACGTCAGGTGTACCAAGTGATATCTCTTCGTCTCCAACATAGAGCCACTTCATCACTCCCTGCCGAGGAAACTGCTCCGTCGGGAGTCATGGGCAGCAGGACAGGCACGCGCGGCTCCTGGAGGCTCGTCGACGGAGGGGATCGCTGACCATATCACATAAATCAAATTTTTTCATATAATTATTACTCTTTTACTATTATCTCTATTATTATCATTACCTCCGCCAACGAAGTTGGAGGGGTTATGTTTTCACCCCGATCTGTCTGTCTGTCTGTCTGTCTGTCTGTTTGTTAGTGTACAGGATTTCTCGAAAAGTTACGAATAGATTTGGACCAAACTCGGTATACCAAGTCTATTTGGTATAAGGAAGAAGTTATTTAATTTTGGATGAAATCTATTGACAACTGTTGCCATGGCAACCAATTGATGAAATATTCGGCCGGAGGTATGCGCTCATACTGAGTGTATATATATATATATATATATAATATATATATATATATATATATATATATATATATATATATATATATATATATATATATATATATATATATATATATATATATATATATTATATTATATATATATATAATATATACGTATATTTGATTAAATATTCGGGCGGAGGTATGCGCTCTACTGAGTGGGGCCCCCCCCCCTAGTTAGTTTTTGTGTTGGAACCGTAGCTGCACGTGACCCTAAAATCGTCAACCCAACTCCAGGAAAATGAGTTAATAAACAAACAGAGGTATAAAAGATTATCACTATCATGGCGATTGTTATTATGTAATCAGCCCTGCAAGTGTTCATGTGACTCTTATTTCCTTGGTCTCGCCTGTCTCAGCATCACTGTCCTGTGGCTGCAGATTTGTCGTCAAGCTGAATCGATGCGTTGCTCTATAGAGAGGGGAAGAAGTCTTGGTACTCTCATATATGTCTCTACGTTGGCCTATGTAAGTAAAACATATTGAGACTCGGTGCAGAAAACAATGCAAATACAGAATCCTTAACAGAAAGAAGCATGGAAAGTCACGTCGTTCTTCCTCATTATGTATGTGGGGCACAGACGAGCACGTTCCCCTTACCTAAGCAGTCTGGCCGCCACATGTGTGTAATAAGTCCCGCTTGGTGGATGGCGCGGGCGTTCAGATAAGACTGATAGAGACATGAGGCAATGAGTCTGTTTGATGTTTACATAATATTAACAACAAACTAGAACCTGATAGTAAGAGATAAGTTTTAGAGTGAATAACATTCTCGAGTAACTATTATAAACATTTGCTTGTCAT
>JACEEZ010021771.1:150000-152500 GCA_016584305.1 Chionoecetes opilio
GAAGCCTACGAGTGCTCAATGCTAAAAAAGAAAAATAATAATAATAAAAAAAACTACCGATGAGAGCTTGGAATACTTTACGTTCATGCGGAAGTGAGCGGAGTCGTCTGGCGAAGGATTGTATGGTGTGTTTGTATAGTGACGTAGTTGGCTGGTGATAAGACGAGAAAGTCACAGACGAGGACGGTGGTGGTTATGGTGGGGTAAGGGGTTGGTAGGGCTGGCTTCTGCGCGGTCACCATTGGAGGGGAAGGAGGAAGGGCAAGGCAGGGCTGGAGCGGCGGGAGGCATGAGGAGGCGAGTCAGTGTGGCTGCGGTGGCTGGGATGAGGAAGCTGAATCATTTTGTGTGTGGCCTTGTTGTGTCTAGGGGCGGGGGTTGCTAGAGAAGGGGGGGTGGGCCGTGTCGTGGGCGAAGAGTCTCCCTTCCACCTTCACTGCCTCCTCCTCCTCCTCCTACGGTTCCTGCTCAACACAGCTTTAACCCATTGCCCGTCGCGTCCTCCTCCTCCTCCTCCTCCTCCTCCTCCTCCTCCTCCTTCTCGTGTTCTTTGTCTCCCATTCCTCTTCCTCCTCTTCTTCTTCTACCATCTCATCCAGTTTATCTTTTTTTTCCATCGTCCATGTTCTCCTTCGTCCCTTCCCTCTTACTCTTCTACCTCTTTTTTTTTTCTTCGTGGTCGCCCTATGTCTTGGACTTCCTCTTGCTCCTCTCCTCTCTCATCTCTCTCTCTCTCTCTCTCCTCTCTCTCCTCTCTCTCCTCTCTCTCTCTCTCTCTCTCTCTCTCTCTCTCCTCTCTCTCTCTCTCTCTCTCTCTCTCTCCTCTCTCTCTCTCTCTCTCTCTCTCTCTTCTCTCTCTTCTCTCTCTCTCTCTCTCTCTCTTGCATATCATCATCACCATAATTCTCTTCGTGTTTCACTCTTCGTCCTCCTCTTTCTCTTCCACCACCAGCACCACCACAACCACTTCTTTCTCTTCCACCACCAGCATCGCCACAATCCACCTCTTTCTCTACCACCACCAGCACCACCACAACCACTTCTTTCTCTACCACCACCAGCACCACCACAACCCACCTCTTTCTCTTCCACCACCAGCACCGCCACAAACCACCTCTTTCTCTTCCACCACCAGCACCTCCACAACCCACCTCTTTCTCTTCCACCACCAGCACAACCCACCTCTTTCTCTTCCACCACCAGCACCTCCACCTCTTTCTCTTCCACCAGCAGCACCACCACAACCCACCTCTTTCTCTTCCACCACCACAACCACCTCTTTCTCTTCGTCGTCGTCCTCCTGTTCCTGCTCCTGTCCCCTGCCTGCCTGCCTGTCTGTCTATCCCTTTCGCTTTAAGTCTGCCGCACCAGAACACCTGCCGCAATCATTGCCTCCTAGTATAACGCAAGTCCATGAACGAACTTCGAATTACAGGAGTTCAACCTGACACCTGGAAAAAGGTCAGACTGTGTGATGCCAACCCGAGGGAGTATGTGGGGGGAGGGGAGTGGAGTGGAGTGGAGGAGAGGAGAAGAGAGGGATGAGGGTTACCATTGCCTTACGTAAGAACACCATCCCTCATTACCCCAGTTGTGTTTATAATTGTGGAGGTGTCACGTGGGCGGACATATTGATTCAGCAGAAGCCACGGACGGCTCTGTTGGGGTTAAAGTGGAGCGTCTGGCTGGCGGGTTGGCTTGTGGGCTGACAGGCAAGCTTTTGGGCTTGCTGGTTGGCTGGCTGTTTTGCGGGTCAGTTGGTTGGCTGGCTGATTTGCTTACGAGTTGGTTGGCTGAATGGCTGGCTAGTTGGATGGTTGGCTGACTGGCTGGCTGGCTAGTTGGCTATAGCTGACTGGCTGGCTAGTTGGCTGGCTGGCTGGCTGGCTAGTTGGCTGGCTGGCTGGCTGATTAGTTGGCTGGCTGGCTGGCTGGCTGGCTGGCTGGCTGGTAGGTAAGCATGGGCCATCTGGCTGGCCGACGAAATGACGTACTGAGTGATAATGTAATTGATGAGCAGACAGGATAATAAATTGATGGCAGCGGGCGTCCATCCTGCTGGCTGGCTGGGTGGCTGGATGAGTAGATTCGATGGATGGATGGATCGATGCATGAATGGATATAGGATGGATTGGCGGCTGTGATCTATTTCTACGTATTTTTCCGTGTCATCAGGCTTTTTTTACCTCAACAAAAAATTTACCTCAACAAAAACACTCACTGCAAGGCTGACATATAAACGAGTGGTCTGACCAGCTAGAATATATCCCATTCACCTTGTTTCCCAACGCAGTGACTCTCTACCAGTCAGGCTGCCCCCAATGCTTTGATTGCTGCTGACGGGTGAGCACTAGGTGGTCTTGATTTAATATGTTCAGGGATGTCTAGACGTTGAGCTGGCTGGCGGACTCCATGACTTGACACTTAGCCAGCTGTTGGGGTAAATGAGAGGACGGACGGCTGTCTGACGGTCGTGTAGACGGGTTGATCAGCTGACGAC
>JACEEZ010021771.1:157500-170000 GCA_016584305.1 Chionoecetes opilio
GGAAATCGAGTTATGCTGGGGGTACCTTTTTCATAGCCAGATGTGAAAACTATCAGTGCACTTGTTATCAATCACATGTGGCGTTATGTAATTGCGCCAACAGAAGCAGTTGTGACAGTTTTGGTGAAGATTGTGGCGTTATTATCGTGTCCTTATCACACCACATACGTGCGTCCTTAGTTAAGGTAAGAGGGAGTCAAGGTGGTGATGGAATGAGCAAAGTTTGTGTTGTCGTGATGGCGATGGGGGTGTTACAGGGGCGGGGAGTGAGGGGCGAGGGTGGGTGTCCTGGCTAGCAGGGGAGGGAGGGGGTAGGGGAAGTACTGAGTGCCTCCCTTGATGGGTATTTGGTGGCACTGCAGGTGAGTGGTGATCGAATGACATTTTTGTATATGGTTTGCGCGTTATTGTCGTTTTACAGTATTGAACAGGACCGTGATAAGTGTACGTACCTAACTCTCATCATATAAGTGGTAGTATGGTAATATAGTAGTAAGGAATGTGGTGGTGGTGAGATGTTGTGACACGTGAGGATGCGTTACATAAGGTTACGTCAACGTTGTTTATACTTATAGTACATTCATTCCAGGAAGTACAGACTTAGAGAGAGAGAAACGTTGACTTGCGTTCTCGTAATTATATTCTTCAGAACGTGTGAAGGAGGCCAAAGAGGTCCTTATGTCTGCCGTTTGTCTGTTTATATATGCTAAGCTTATGACTTTATGCACGCGTGTGTTGTTTTCTGTGTGTGTGTGTGTGTGTGTGTGTGTGTGTGTGTGTGTGTGTGTGTG
This sequence comes from Chionoecetes opilio, assembly GCA_016584305.1. Classification (NCBI taxonomy): domain Eukaryota; kingdom Metazoa; phylum Arthropoda; class Malacostraca; order Decapoda; family Majidae; genus Chionoecetes; species Chionoecetes opilio. The sequence goes on from JACEEZ010021771.1 coordinate 158,292, forward strand.
TGTGTATTCATCTAGTTGTCTAGTTGTATTCATCTAGTTGTATTTTACAGGGCCAGAGCAATGCTCGTGTGGCCCCGTCTCCATATCAACATTTTTATCATTCATCCTTAGTGCTTTGTGTTGGCCGAAGCCAGCACCCCGGAGAGCAGGTCACAAACCCCGGCTAACACCCGGTACCCATTCACTGCTGGGTGGACAGGGGCTTGGGTTTTAAGGAAACAACCCATCTGTTTCCGCTCCGCCCGGGGATCGAACCCGGGACTCTTCGGTTGTGAACCGAGCGTGCTTCCCCTACACCACGGAGTACCCTATAATTGTGTGTGTGTGTGTGTGTGTGTGTGTGTGTGTGTGTGTGTGTGTGTGTGTGTGTGTGTGTGTGTGTGTGTGTGTGTGTGTGTGTGTGTGTGTGTGTGTGTGTGTGTGTGTGTGTGTGTGTGTGTGTGTCTGTCTGTCTGTCTGTCTGTCTGTCTGTCTGTCTGTGTTTTCCCGACCGTCTCCTGTTGGCAGCTGTGCAAAGGGAGGGAAGATGGCACGGTGGATGCCTCGTCTGGCCGGGTGGCCGTGAGAGTTTGTGTTTGCATCCAAGTTCTCTCTGGGGGCTTTAAAAAGATGTAGGTCAATGTGTGCATGCGTAAGGGCGATACTCCGGCCGCTGGGTGAGGGGTTGTCGACCCTGCCCGCTGGGGGGTTGTCACGGGCTGCCCCCCGCCGCTCTGAGTAAGAGGCAGCGCTGCTCCAGACGCGAGCCAGTCAGTGTTATCGATCAGGCGGGCGTGTTGGCGGACTGCCTGCCTGCCTGCCCCACCACTCACCCTCGCCCCCACCCGACCTCCTTCCTGCTTCCCCTTCCCTGTCCCCACTCACCCTCGCCCCCACCCGACCTCCTTCCTGCTTCCCCTTCCCTGTCCCCGCCCGCCCCCCTCTCTCTCTCTCTCTCTCTCTCTCTCTCTCTCTCTCTCTCTCTCTCTCTCTCTCTCTCTCTCTCTCTGTTCTTTTTGTTATCGTTTAACCTGCTTCGTCCCACACACACACATACACACACACAAAAGAGGTCAAGGGAAGGGGAGAACGCTGCACTCTGCTTACCAAATTGTTCTGAAAAAAAATCACGTTGCAACTGTGTTGTTGTTTTTTTTCTCTCTCTCTCTCTCTTCTCTCTCCTCTCTCTCTCTCCTCTCTCTCTCTCTCTCTCTCTCTCTCTCTCTCTCTCTCTCTCTCTCTCTCTCTCTACTGTGTTTGTTTTTTCTCTCTCTCCTCTCTCCTGTTTTTTTTTCTCTCTCTCTCTCTCCTCTCTCTCTCTCTCTCTCTCTCTCTCCTCTCTCTCTCTCTCTCTCTCTCTCTCTCTCTCTCTCTCCTCTCTCTGTTTTGTGCAACATTTTGTGTTGTGCCAGCCAAACACCTAGAATAACACTTTTCTTTCATTTCATCGCGACCCAGAATCTGGACATCACACGCAATCATTGTCTACAACACACACACACACACACACACACACACACACACACACACACACACACACACACACACACACACACACACACACACACACACACACACACACACACACACACACACACACACACACACACACACACACATACGTCACACAGACACACACACCACACACATACGTCACACACACACACACACACACACACACACACACACACACACACACACACACACACACACACACACACACACACACATCACATACACACACAGACACACACACACATACGTCACGCAGACACACACACATATACGTCACATACACACACACTTACACACACACAGACACACACACACACGCACACCATTATTACTCCATGTCGCATTGCTCATGACATCCTCTTCCCTTCTCATTTATTTCTCCCACATGTCGTTTGCCGATATTTTTTCCTCAAGGCTGAGCAGAGTGGAGCTCTGTGCATATCCCGCCACCGCCATGGAGCGCTGTGGTGTACCCTTCAACCTTGACGCTCACTGATGTGTTTTTTGTCACCTCGCATCTCCTCAAACTGCCTGGCGTCACACAACTCAAACCAGCTTGACTTTTCGAGAGAGAGAGAGAGAGAGAGAGAGAGAGAGAGAGAGAGAGAGAGAGAGAGAGACAGAGAGAGAGAGTGTGTGTGTGTTCTATACCTGCGCCGCCACAGCCTCCTGGTGACGGGAGGCGGAAAGAGACAGGTGTGGGCTAGGGTCGACATGAGGGGAGGCATGTCTGCGTCTAAGAAGGGCAAGGGAGGCGGCTTGTCTGGGTTTAGGGAAGGAAAGAAGGCAGGCTTGTCTGGGTGTAAGCAAATGAAGGGAAGGGGGAGAAAGGAAGGGAGGAGGGTGGAAAGGGAAGGCAGCATATCCTGTTATCACATTCATAAGCAAAATCACTGTACTTGCAACCCATTACCGGCAAAGATAAATTTATACTTGATGTAGCTGTGGGTAATCGACGGGAGGGATTTAATTATGTCCGTGTCTGGCGGGCGTCGCCGGTAGGGTTGCATGTGTCTGAGGACGCACGTGCCTGCTTGCCTGAAGGGTACACACGTCTGTCTGAGAGCCTGAGTGCTTGGCTAGCCTTCAAAGCAGTACCTAGCATCATTACGGGTCTTCAGAACTCTTTGTCTCTTACACAGATCCCTCTCTCTCTCCCTTTCTCTTGAGATTTTTTCTACTCCTTTGATCTTCATGTATGTATATTTTTGTTGTTGTCTAGAGTTTTGAAGTATTTTGTTGAATATTTTTTGTTCAAGTGTTTTGCTCTGGTCGCTCTCACTACTTGTACTACAACAGTCAACATGTTTGGGCATCCTTTCACTTTCTATATTACCTTTTTCTCCTCGCTCCTCCCACCTCATTCCCCACCACTTGCCTTACATTCTTTCTCCCAACCATCATTCGGCCTCCTTTACCTGAGCTTACCTGCTGCCTCGCTTCCTGACACTAATAGTCTCCCAGAACCATTAAGGAGACGTAGCTTTGGGTGGATCTCGGGACAAAGGTTTGATCCTCAGCTTCTCGGGACGTGGTTTATGTGACTTGCTATGTACAGTGAGCAATGTGTGTGTGTGTATGTGTGCGTGTGCGTGTGCGCGTGTGTGTGTGTGTGTGTGTGTGATCAACTCTGATATTCTCCAGCTGGGAGGAGAGGATAACCAAAGGGAGGATCAGTGTCGGGTTTACACTGTATGCACCCCACGACCCCGCGCTCAACACGCTTATCCCCCCCCTCTCTCTCTCTCTCTCTCTCTCTCTCTCTCTCTCTCATGTGATATTCCCTTTGTCCCCCTCTTCGTCCCCCTTCCCTTTCTCTCCTTCCTTCACACACACCTCGCCATAGCTACACACTATCCTTGCCTCGCCACTCCCACTCCTCACCTTATCTCTCTGATATATATATATATATATATATAATATATATATAGAGAGAGAGAGAGAGAGAGAGAGAGAGAGAGAGAGAGAGAGAGAGAAGAGAGAGAGAGAGAGAGAGAGAGAGAGAGAGAGAGAGAGAGAGAGAGAGAGAGAGAGAGAGAGAGAGAGAGAGAGAGAGAGAGAGAGAGAGAGTTTGGAGATATAATTGCCATCATTGGAAGAAAGAGAAACTTACCCAAAGTTTGGTCCTTGGAGCTCTAAGATCCTTACGGGTAGGTTGATAGCTGGTGATCGCGAGTCCACGCGTGATCAAGACATTGGGGAATAAACACACTCGGTCTATTTTACTCGTGCACGAACACAAACTACTTCATAGTGCTTCCATCCACATCCTTTACTCTGTATGGGGTGTGTGAGGGGCCAAAGTGTGTAGTAAGGAAGATTGTATACCATTCTGCTGCTGGTGGTTTTCAGGAGCTGCGAGGACCATTACGGGGGTAGGTAGGGGAGGTCTTCCTAGGGTCCATTGCTGATTGTCCTGATTGATTGATTGATGCTGATTGATAGGGTCCATTGTCAGCGATATCACATCCCTAGTCCCCAATCCCTACAACTCAAAGGCCAGCAGATAAAACGAACCTCATCCACAAGTCATGAAAGTGTACGACTTCCTGTAAGAACTAGGTTATTCGGTACGTACTGTAATATGTGCGAGGTGACATTTCCTGATCTCCACGGACCTTTTCCCTCCTCCCTCTTTTCAATACGTCTTTTACTGCCTGCCCCTGGTGCCTCCTCATGCCTGCCGTTACTGCCTCCTCCTGCCTCTTCTTTCCTTCCCCACTCCCCCATCCCGCCATACCCATCGCCGCGGCCTGGCGTCCCGTTGGGTGTCATTATCAGCAGGCGTGGGACCCGGAGCGCCGCGCAGGACCTCTCATTGCTAGGAGATAAAAAATATAGATCATTAAAAGAAAGTGTGGCATAAATCTCCCCACCCGCTTAACATGCCGGGCCGAGTTTGTCTCTGTCCCGAGCTTAGTGAGGCCCCGCCCTTCACCTGGGAGGGGAGGAAGAAAGTACGGCCGCGGGCAAGGCGTTGGTATGGCCGCATGTTGATGGTAGTGAGTCATTCTTTGTGGTTTGCCTCATATTTCGTTGCTGAGTGTCGTATCGGATTTCTTGTTACTGCTGGGAAAGATCTCGTGTGTGTGTGTGTGTGCGTGCGTGCGTGCGTGCGTGCGTGTGTGTGGGTGTTGTTTGGTGATGTTTAAATGTCAATGTTTGTATGTTTTGTGTTGTGTTCTCTGTTGATATCGGTGCACGATTTTTTTCACTCTTGTTTCTTTCATATTCTATTTTTAATGAGGTTATTGTGACTGGTTTTGATGTCGCGCCTCGCCGGCCTCCCGCACACCTCGCGCCCTCAATGTATCCATCCTTGCGTGACTCAGTGACACGGGTAATTGTATTGAAAAAGGTCGCCGCACCATCGCCTGATACCTTCCACTGTAATATCGATATGTCCTCAATTCTCTTTACTAACACGTGGCGTCCAAAAGAGCCGCATTCTGTTGCGTCTCAGTCGCGACACATTCAGGTTATTTCATGAGATATATAAACATGTATTTGCCGAGGCTTTAGTGAATTATACGCCTGTTATTAAGGTATAGGAAAAGCGTAGTGGATAGATTCATCAACGTTTATTCAAGTAGACGTCGCCGCCACACTCAGGACCTGCAGGTATGGATCGTTACCGCGAAAGTGAGCGCTGTCCACCACCTTTACACCACCACCACTACCACCTCTTCCTCTTCCTGCTTCTGAGGGTCATGCCACCTCACCTCTCCCTTCCGCTGACCTACTCACGCCTTGTCTCTGTTCATAATTCATGCAGGAATCCTTCGCGGTCAAGCAAAGGTCCTCCCCGTCTCATCTCCGCCCACCCCGCGTGTCCCTACCGCCGGATAATGAGTGAGACAATCCTTCAGTGTCGGTCATTTTTCTCGTGTAATTCATATATTATGCAGGAATTCCAGGAGAAGCGGCCGCGACAGCATTCTGGTGTGTGTGTGTGTGTGTGTGTCTGTGTCTGTGTCTGTGTGTGTGTGTGTGTGTGTGTGTGTGTGTGTGTGTGTGTGTTGAACTTTGTAGCACGTAAGCCGGGTGGGCGAGGTGCTGGCCTTGTGCCCCCCAACTTGGCTAGGTGATGTGTGTGTGTGTGCGTGCGTGCGTGCGTGCGTGCGTGCGTGCGTGCGTGCGTGGGTGTGAGCTCATAAAATGACTCTTGCATAATTTTATTGTAAGAATAAAATTAATAACGTTGAAAATAATTGAACAACTAAATTTTCCACTCTCTCTCTCTCTCTCTCTCTCTCTCTCTCTCTCTCTCTCTCTCTCTCTCTCTCTCTCTCTCTCTCTCTCTCTCCTCTCTCTCTCTCTCTCTCTCTCTCTCTCTCTCTCTCCTCCCAACCTTTATTATCCGGAGCCTGGGCCTGTCCTTCCTACATACCCAGCCATCACCCTTCAGACCTTCCCCCCCCGCCCCCTACACACCACCCATAGCCGCCACTCAAAGACCCCAGCACCTTATCCCATCACCTTACCCTATAACCCCGGGCTCACCCTCCCACACCCCCTGCCCCGCCTCCCTACTGGTTCCCTCGCTATGCCTCCCCACCCTCCTACCTATCCACTCCCTTGCCTCAACCCACCAGTCGTCACTCTTGGCTGATGGAGGTAACCAGACCCACCTCCGCCTTCCCCTCCCCCCCCAGTCCCCCTTCCCGTCCCTCCTGTTACGTTTTCCTTGGCGTGATCGTAGATAGCATGGGGTGTTAGAGAGAGAGAGAGAGAGAGAGAGAGAGAGAGAGATCGGGTGCAGTTAAAAGATAGCTATTTTTTGTGTTGTTTTTGTTGTTTTTATATCATTGTTCTTATTTTCCTCCCTCCTCCTCCTCCTCCTCCTCCTCCTCCTCCTCCTGTTCCTCATCATCATTAGCAGCAGGTATGGTTTTGTTGCTTTGCTGACGGGAACTGTAAATCTAAACCGTACTTTGTAGTGATGAGAGTGGAATACGAATAAAAGTAATGATAGCTAGAAGTTGCAATAATAATAATAGTAGTAGTAGTAGTAGTAGTAGTAGTAGTAGTAGTAGTAGTTAGTAGTAGTAGCAGTAGTAGTATTAGTAGTAGCAACAGCTAATATCGTGTGGAAGTCGTCATGAAGAAGACTGAGCATACAGGCTGCACGATGATGCCTTTATGCCACACGTAGACACACTACTTGTCGAAATTCCAACCAAATGTGACGCTAGGAAAAAATCTATGGATATTTTTGTCACCCACTTGGAATGATACACGGGATGTGACTGTGTTAATTACAATGCTTATATCAATGTTCACATTCAGTGTGAACATTAATTACATGGAAACATTTTACATATCTCTCTTACTTAAGTACATTTGTTGCAATTCCTGTTATTATATGTTATTGTATAATTTTCACCACTGTGTTCTGGAATGACACCCATGTATAGCGCAGGATGTAATAAGATTAGATGACCAATGATTATCTTACAATAAATAATGTCATTTTGTTGGTAATGAAGACGGAATATCAAATGGTTAACGTCCCAAAAGGTGTAAATGATGGTTTGATGTAAATGATGATGTAAATTTCTTAAAGAGTAAAGTTAATGTGCAAATGCCAAGACGCGTCAGTTAGTATCAGACGGCTTGAACTCTTCCCTCTATGTCCTGTCTCTTGTTGTGTCTGCGGGAAACACCTCAATGTGCTGAAGAGAAGCGGCGTTACAATGGCGTTATAATCCCATTCAATTTGGTGAGGAGCCCTTGAAAAGATTAACCCCTTGAGTCCCAAAACGTAATATCCATTGTAATTTCACTACGATTAGACAAAATTAATGAATATAAGCAATATTTTATAGATATGACCTGTTTAGTACCCTTGTCGTATACTAGCTAATTTTGTATATTAAGTTAGTTTTCGTAATTTTATGGCTAACAACAGACGATTTTATATAGCAAAGGAAAGATCTGGGTGTGAAGGGGTTAAGACGAAGGCACAGACGCAGCTGCTCTTATACGTAGACATTATTATTGTTACATTTATTATTGCTATTATTTGTATTATTATCATCATTGTGAATGAATTATCAATATTTTCGTAACCTTAACGCTTATCATTTCTTCACACATAATTCCTATTCCTCTAACACCACTCACCACCTCTCTTCCTCTCCTTCTCCCGCCTCCTCTCTTCCTCCCCGCCATCCCGTCTCTCTCTTCCTTCCCTCAATCCTTCTCTCTTCCTCCTCAACACTCCACTCCGCTCCTCGTTCTCCCCTCTACACGCCTCTCTTCCTCCCCTCCTCTTGCCTCTCTTCCTCCCCTCTACTTCACTCCTCTCTTCTCTCTCCCTTCTCTATACACTCCCTCTCTTCCTTCCCTTCCCTCCCTGTCTTCTTTCTTCCACGTGACAGGAAATAAAGTTTTTTTGGTGGAGTCTTTTGTCGCTCCGAATCACAATTTTAAAGGTGAAAAAACACTTTTATAGCTAAATTGTGAAAGGAGAGAGAGAGAGAGAGAGAGAGAGAGAGAGAGAGAGAGAGAGAGAGAGAGAGAGAGAGAGAGAGAGAGAGAGAGAGAGAGAGAGAGAGAGAGAGAGAGAGAGAGAGAGAGAGAGAGAGAGAGAGAGAGAGAGATTTTCTTGAAGGTATAGTCGACGCCTGGTTTTACGGGGTGGACAGATGTAGAGGCGAGGACAAGCGGCTGCAAGGAAGGAAAGGAAAGGCAAGGCGAGTGAGAGGGACGAAGGAGGGTTGGGTGCTCGTAAAACAGGCATTGACGATATGGACCAACCCCCCCCCTCGCCTCCCTCGCCCCCCCAAAAAATAAATATATATCACATTCGCTCTGAGATGTGACTGCTTTTAGGGAGGAGGAGAAGGTAGAGGGTGAGGGATAGCTTAGGACGTAACATCAATAAGTAGTCCGTGTGAGGGATCTTTCTGCAATATTTTTTTTCTTTTTCATATTTTTTTAGATGTGTGATGAAAAGAGGTAATATTATGTGTAGGTGAAAATATGTGTAGTATTTATCATAGGTTGTCCATTTCAGGTAAAATATGAATGGCATTGACGGTGGAAGGTAGGAGAACAGCAGGATAACTATAAGTACACATATATAGTACATATTTACAGTATACATAGCCATGAAGTACACAGGTAAAGTAGTACACACGTGAAGTACTTATGATAACCAGCAGCACATCCGATTAGGGGGGGATAGAAGTTGACAAGAGTGTAGTACATTGCAAGGGGGGGGGAGGGTGTAGCAACAAGGTAGGAGGGCTGCAGGATAACTAGTACACATACCCATGAAGTACATACGTGAAGTACTTATGATAACCATGCAGCACATCCGACTATAAGTGAGGATGGAAGTTTACAGTGTAGTTACGTAGTACATTGCAGGCGGGGGGGTGGGGGGGTGTAGCAACAGGTGGTGGGGGCGGGCCGGGAGCAGGTGACAGGGGTGTACAACAGGTGGGTGGGCGGTGTAGTACATGGAGGGGCGGATGGAGTCATGGACAGGCAACAGGTGGTGATGGAAAGGGATAGGATAGTAATGTGTCGCGACGCGTGAGTCACATCCAGGGTGTTACAGATGGCATGCCACCCGACACACTCGCACATACCGCTCATACCTGGGGTTATATATATATATTAGTATGTGGGTGTTGGGTGAGTGTGTTTTGCTCGTATTTTGTCCCGAGGTTCAGATATATCACGAAAATACTATTCAAGATAAAAATGTGTAACTGTACTCAGTGTACTGGTGTGAAGATTGGTGAATACTGGTGTTTAATTTTATTCTTTTTTGTGGTTAATGTTCAGCAGCATTGTTATGGAGTCTGATGTTCACGTCATGTATGCACATATTAGGTGGCTGTAACCTTTGGGAGGCGAATAAAACAAGTAGAGGCTGACTGTCTCATGCGTTTATTTATTCTTTCCTCGTGAATACGGGTGTGTTTTGGGGTTTGCTGCTGACCGATGTGACGCTTGTGCCAGCAGGGAATGGGAAATTGTTGCAGCGAGTCAGCGGGTGATGAGTGGCCAGATGAGTCATGTCACTGATTGACCATTAATATTATGTACAAAGGTTTAGATTATGCTGACGGATGATTATTGTTAATAAGATAAGACATATGTCTTGAAAATTCTCGTTTGCGGATGTTCATTAATTTTATGATGAAGATATTTCAGGAAATAATACTAGTTTCTTTTTATCTGCAGGTAAGGCAGGTTGCCAGGCGAGTCAGGCGGGGCATGACCGGTAAGTGACACCATGACACCTGTCTTCACTCTCTCAGAAACTCATCAGTTCTGTAGCGGAAGACACTACACTGTGACTACAGAGTCACACTTCATCTGTAGCTTCCTTTTTTTGTATTGGCTTCAAGAGCCCGATGAAGCAGTAAGGTATGTAGCGGGAGGGATAGGGGTTGGGTGGATCCAATAGGTGGGTCTCGTTAAGAGGGCGGCTGGCTGGGGTGTCTGAGTGGGAAAGTAGGTAGGAGCGTCTGGGTGGGTAAGTAGGTGAACGGGTGAGGTAGGGGAAGGTTATGGGTCTTGCGTCTGGGTGAGGGAGGTATGTCGGTGGGGCGGTGTTGGCGGGCGAAAGGTGTGTCTGGGTGGGTAGTTGGTGGTGCACGAGTATGTACTGCGCGTGACCCATAACCTGAGGAAAGGATCAATGAAAAGTCACTCGAATTTGACCGGCTTTGAAATTTGTGAGGCCCGTAAGATAGCAGCAAACGTATGCTAAACCAACTAACCCTAACTTATACAGCTCTACTATGAACTGCGATTTGATGCATTACTAATACTGACAACAGAAACTCCACACTATCGAAATTTCACGAACTGGCAAGAAATACACCGTGGAAATTAACCTCTATTGATTCCAAAACAACGGGTCGTGCTAGTGATGACGTAAGCAAGACTATTTTTAGCAATTGGCTTAACCACCATGACACATCCCACAGGCACCCGCTTACCTCCCCTACTGTACGAGTGAGGGAACGTTCTGAGTATGAGAGAGAGAGAGAGAGAGAGAGAGAGAGAGAGAGAGAGAGAGAGAGAGAGAGAGGAGAGAGAGAGAGAGAGAGAGAGAGAGAGAGAGGAGAGAGAGAGAGAGAGAGAGAGAGAGAGAGAGAGAGAGAGAAGAGAGAGAGAGAGAGAGAGAGAGAGAGAGAGAGAGGAGAGAGAGAGAGAGAGAGAGAGAGAGAGAGAGAGAGAGATCTTAAACGGAGTTTGCCGAAGCCTATCATGAAAACTGTATTTAGATGAATAGGAGCATCACGTGATTAATAAAAATGCAAAGACTGAAGTGAAACCCGCCCGCAGAGACACAGAACAAGAGAAGAGAAGAAATACGAAAGAAAGTGGTGGAACACAAGCTGTCTATGTTGAAAAGGTTTGCTGTCGTTAGTGAGAAAAGACCATGGATAAGAACATTTCGGTGAGACATTGATGTTGCACTGCGGGGAAGCAAGGAGGCTGGAGTGAGGAACTTGTGGCCCGAATAAGTAAATACACACACTCGAGCTTCCGTGGGAAAAGAAAGAAAGAAAAAGAGGCAAGCAAACAGAAGCAGTTGGTCTTGGTTGTTGTTGGGGACCACGGCGCAGGACTTCCAAAGACTCCCTGAGGTCTACCTTCAGGGGCTTGGGGAGGAAAAGCAGAGATGCCGCCGTAGGTCCCCCAGTTAAGAGCTTTATTGTGTGTGAGCCGCAAGAGACAGTGGCATAGATCACGGCAGGTTAGAGGTATCGATTATATTTAAAGCTGCCGCTGCGTTCGCCTCCTGATAACACAGTCTTCCCACCGGCTTGTTTTCCGGGGCCACCGCCGCAGCGCTGTTGCCGCCTCTCCCGAGATTGCAGCTCTCTCCCCCCTCTCCCCTGCGTCCAAAATGACCTGCTAATTAATACCACCGACAAGTTGATGAGGTAAATCTATCCGAGTAGAAGTAATTAGTTTGCGGGTGACTGGGTTTATTAAGGTTCATTGACACTCTTCTTGGTGGTGGCGGTGGTGGCGCGGGTGGTGGTGGCGGCGCGCGGCAACCCTAGTGATGATGCAACACCAGACCGTGACGTCACCCGTGGCTCAGACAACCCCAAGGACCTTGCCGAGAGAGAGAGAGGGAGAGAGAGAGAATTTTTGTTTCTTCTTTGTTCACAGCCACCACTTTTGCCACGGCTTTCTCCCCCCCCCCCCCTACTCCTTCCAAGCTGCTTACGT
>JACEEZ010021771.1:177500-192639 GCA_016584305.1 Chionoecetes opilio
TATATATTTTCGCTGATCAAGGTCAAGTGAAGTTTAGTAACTGATTTACAGTATTTATATGTAGTTACACATTTTACTAGTGTGTAAAGAGGACTATATATTTCTGATTTTATTTTACTTATGCCAAGAAAAAAAAATATGAAAAATCTTACTATCGATACCTCACGTTCCCTTTGTCGAAGAAGAGGGGAAACAACAGCGGTGAAAAGAACAAACGGCGTCTGAATCATTAGGAAAAGGAAGAAGAAACAAGAGGATGGAGGAAAGAGTTGGGAAAGGAACACAAGGAAAGGGAAACTAAACAAGGAAGTACTGAGGACAAAAAAGGTACAAAAAAGATACAAAAGAGTGACAAGAAAGGGGAACAACAATCTTGATGATGCTGAGGCAAAACCACGAGAATGGGTTATGGACTGGGTTGGGAAAGACTGCTGTGAGCCAAGGGTGAGGTTCCAGCGTAGGGGGAAGAGAGGGAGAGAGAAAGAACGGGCCAGGGAAAACATGCTCCCCCCCATACTGATTCTCCCTCTCTTGTTAAGTCTCTCCCTTCCCTTTTTGACTCCCTCTCTGATTCCCTCCACCCAGGTAATGATCCGCCAGTGCAATAGAAGGACCATTTATAGCTCTTTATTGCTCTGTTTTGGGTCTGTTTGTATCCACCGACCAGGTGTATGCCGTTTCTTGGTCAAAGTGTGTGGGTGTGTGTGTGTCGTGTGTCTAGGTGTGTGTGTGTGTTGTGTGTGTGTGTGTGGTGTGTGTGTGGGTGGTGTGGGTGTGTGTGTGTGTGTGTGTGTGTGTGTGTGTTGTGTGTGTGTGTGTGTTGTGGTGTGTGTTGTGTGTGTGGTGTGTGTGTGTGTGTGTGTGTGTGTGTGTGTGTGTGTGTGTGTGTGTGTGTGTGTGTGTGTGTGTGTGTGTTGTGTGTGTGTGTGTGTGTGTGTGTGTGTTGTGTGTTGTGTGTGTGTGTGTGTGTGTGTGTGTGTGTGTGTGTGTGTGTGTGTGTGTGTGTGTGTGTGTGTGTGTGGTGTGTTGTGTGTGGTGGTGTGTGTGTGTGTGTGTGTGTGTGTGTGTGTGTGTGTGTGTGTGTGTGGTGTGTGTGTGTGTGTGTGTGTGTGTGTGTGTGTGTGTGTGTGTGTGTGTGTGTTGTGTTTGTGTGTGTGTGTGGTGTGGTGGTGTGTGTGTGTGTGTGTGTTTGTGTGTGTGTGTGTGTGTTGTGTGTGTGTGTGTGTGTGTGTGTGTGTGTGTGTGTGTGTGTGTGTGGTGTGTGTGTGTGTGTGTGTGTGTGTGTGTGTGTGTGTGTGTGTTGTGTGTGTGTGTGTGTGTGGTGTGGTGTGTGGTGTGTGTGTGTGTGTGTGTGTGTGGGGGTGTGTGTGTGTGTGTGTGGTGGGGGGGGGGGGGGGGGTGTGTGTGTGTGTGGTGTGTGTGTGTGTGTGTGTGTGTTTGTGTGTGTGTGTGTGTGTGTGTGTTGTGTGTGTGTGTGTAGTCACGCAATAATGCAAGAGTTTTGGCTTTTTTTTTTATCATGGTTTTTATCATAGTCCCTTTGAATAAGTTTCTTGGTTTTGTTCCTCGTTTCCCTTGTCTTATTCAGGTGTCGTGTCATCTTCCTTTAATCTCTCTCTCTCTCTCTCTCTCTCTCTCTCTCTCTCTCTCATCTCTCTCTCTCTCTCCTCTCTCTCTCTCTCTCTCTCTCCCCCCCTCCCTCCAGTACCTTTGGCATCCCCTCGCCCCGTGCTGCCTCGCTCACACCTGGTCGTTACCCCGACACACTCGGCCCTTCGTGGCTCACACCTGGCAGTCACGCGGCCGCCCCTCCGCCCTGCTGTCCCTCTTCCTAAGTGTCGCCTGTTAAGCATAATTCCATCACCCTGTTACCTAAGGCATGCCTGTGTGTGTGTGTGTGTGTGTGTGTGTGTATATATATAAGTCGGTATATTGTAGAGACTTAGTTGGGTGAGTTAAATATGTACGTCCAACTTGTACACATTTATTTAGAGTCCAATAATGAACATAGAATATTTACAACCAATTATGTAATGATACCAAGCCAGGGAGTGTTGGATGAACGCTTGGTAGGTGCGCCTTGGTAGCGTGTCTTGGTACAGCCAGGGAGTGCCAGGGAGCTCGTGGGATGAGTTCTGGTAGCGAGTGTGTTCCGAGGCTTTCTGTCTCTCCTCTCGTGATTCTGGCTTCTTATCACTTCTGGTACGTAGGTCGTCGACCCTATACTTTATGCTGACAACTAGGCATTTGTCCTGTGACATACTTAGATCGAGCTATCATAGTGCAAGCTATCACTAGTTCTCACGGAGGAACATAGGAGGAAAGTTATCCTTATAATTATATATATATATATATAATTATGTTTAATATGTTCCTAAAAATATTCTGTTTCTTTTGATGTTAAGTACATGCACATATCCTGTATGGAAGTTATAATAAGTGTGACACTTGTGTGATATTAGTTGTAATTCACTAGTAATAGTTATGGTAGTTATTATATATGTTAGGAGTAAAACCTGACTGACGCGCGCGTGCGTGCGTGCGTGCGTGCGTGCGTGCGTGCGTGCGTGCGTGCGTGCGTGCGTGCGTGCGTGCGTGCGTGCGTGCGTGCGTGCGTGCGTGCGTGCGTGCGTGCGTGCGTGCGTGCGTGCGTGCGTGCGTGTGTGTGTGTGTGTGTGTGTGTGTGTGTGTGTGTGTGTGTGTGTGTGTGTGTGTGTGTGTGTGTGTGTGTGTGTGTGTGTGTGTGTGTGTGTGTGTGTGTGTGTGTGTGTGTGTGTGTGTGTGTGTGTGTGTGTGTGTGTGTGTGTGTGTGTGTGTGTGTGTGTGTGTGTGTGTGTGTGTGTCCCCCCCTAACGTTGAAGTAACTCAAGAAAGGAGTGGAGTGCCTACGTATTTGCTCATAGTTGGTGGGCGGGCGAGTGGCATGCATAGAGACAGAATGTTTGTTCCTCTTTTGTTCATGCAGATGTTAGGTGAACTCTTTCTTTTTGTTCATGCAGATGTTAGGTAAACTCTGAATCGTTAGACTCTATCCCTGAGATTACCTGTATTCTGGTTACAAGGACCAACACAGTGATTGCTACGTACGTGTTGCCATAGCCTGCCCGCCAGCCAACCTACCCAACCCGGTCTTATTTGGTGACATTCAACTTAGTTAAAGGTTAGCGTCGTTTTCTGACATTTAAATAGATAGAAAACAATGCAGAAAAAGGAGAGAGAGAGAGAGAGAGAGAGAGAGAGAGAGAGAGAGAGAGAGAGAGAGAGAGAGAGAGAGAGAGAGAGAGAGAGAGAGAGAGAGAGAGAGAGAGAGAGAGATGACCACCAGCTCCAGTTCCCCGCCGACCAGTACCTAAATGCAGCGCCGTCAGCATCAACAACAACGTAGAAAAAAATGCAACAAGAGGGCTTGAGCAGTGTTGCCAGACTACCTGTGCGACCTACCTCAATATTGTTCAGGAATTTTCCTCACAAATATGAAAGCGAGGGAGCGGTAGATGTGGTTCAGTTGTATTGTGTTATCAGTCATTATATTCTGAAGGTCGTGCGTCAGCCACAACACGCTATAAATCCCATATATGTCGCAGTTATTTATGCGGCAGTCCCCGGGGCCTGGCCAGCTGGTCTGCAGTGGCGGAGGTCCATTGGTCTGTGCGGCAGGCCTTTGGTCTAGCCATCACCAGAGTAAAGAGGGGAATCTCTGTCCAATCAGAGGCATCGCTGCTGCTGCCGTTGGCCAATCATGGGAATGTTTCCTATAGCGTGTGGGGGGGAAGACACGATACAAAAGTATGCCTTTGGGTTTCTCCTTCGAGGTACAGAGGGACCCTTTCACAAATTTCACCATCGGCTTCGAAACACGAGCAGCAGCAGCAGCAGCAGCAGCAGTGGACCGCAGGGAGAGGCAGGGCCGTGTACCAGACGACCTCGCCACCCTGGCACCACAAGCCACCCCCCCCCCCCCCCCCCCCCCCCCCCCCCCACCTCCCAGGCGAGTGCGTCCAGACTCCCTCCACTCGCGGCGGCGGCTTCCTTCTCCTTCATGGGATACTAGTCACGCCTTTTCTTATATTCAAGCTATGCCAACGCTGTAATTTGCTGACGCTCGAGCCTTTCATGTCTACACCTATTTGAATACAACTCATTTTAGTCTAGTAAGAGTCAAAAACTTTTCGTATTCACGCCCTTTCTTGTATTCAGCGCTTGCTTTCTAGAAATCTGTAACTACATACTCACAACACCTTCCGTGGAAACCGAGTGTCGGTTTTCCCCTGCATTTTATGTCAAAAAACGTGATATTCCTAAATACTTGCTTATATATTCTATTTTCTCAGTCTCCATGAAAAGCAGCTTCTTAAGGTATCACACCCATAAATAAATAATATGTTTATATATTCCGCAGATAATTTTCTTTGGAAGAATACAAAGGGTGTAAACTCCCCTCTGGAAATGATCCACGACATTGGTATTACATTGGAAGCACATTCTCATGTGTTCCAGAACTTGATCTTAAATCATGTATGTCAATAGTTCTTTGCTATGGAACCTTCCACTTGGGTTTGGTGCCCAACGCAGGTGGAGTTAGAAGACTGCGGCCATAGAGGCTAAAGTGTCCTGTAGACCCTTGACAACCTCTGTCCATCCATCCATCCATCTGGGAGCAGCTTCGTGGGGAAGTTTATCCAAAGATGTACAAACAAGGCGTCACGGGAGCTTCTCAACACGACGACCATTATCGCCCCTATTGGAGTACTTTATAAAGGTGTGAAAGCGCAAGATACTTAGGGTGGCAGTGTGGTGACAACGGCTCTGGGGGTGGCTATAGTGAGGGCCGCACAATGCCCGCCAGCACTTTTTGCTCAGACCTCAACGGCCCCGTGTGTGTGCCGCGGTGGTCGTTCCTGCCAACCCAGGTGGGGTGAGGAGGGGAAGGATGTAGGAGGCGGAGGGGTCTGTAGGGGAAAAGTGCGTAAGGGAGAACAGGAAGGACTAGTGGGGGGGACAGGGCAAATGGGAGAAGAAAGACGGCTTACTATTGCTGACTGGTTAGCGGCTTTGTCCCAGAGTCTGTTACTGCCAAGCCTATCGCAAGACGGATTATCCTGTGTCGGAACGAACGGATAGGGAAGGGCAACAGCCCGTCACTGCCAACATGTTTATGGTACAGCCTCGTGGCGGCGTTGCGGCCACGTCTGGAGGCTCGAGTGGCTGTCCTTGCTGCCCAGTTGTGTGCACAGAGGCTGGGGGAAAGGACCACCTTGTGTTTCCTGTGACTGAGTACAATAACTTGTTCGATGAATATTGAAATCTTCATTCTTGTTCTTAGGACGATGAAAAGTGTAGTTCTGGAAGTTCTGTAAGAGATAATGACTGAAATTACAAGAAAATGGAGCATTTGTAACATTTCAGCAGAGCGAGAGAGAGAGAGAGAGAGAGAGAGAGAGAGAGAGAGAGAGAGAGAGAGAGAGAGAGAGAGTGTGTGTGTGTGCACGGGTGCGCAGGGTCAGGGGGATCATCTGGTGCGGTGTGGTTGACCAGCCAGTGGCAGGTTGGCAGAAGGTATAGGGTCGGGGCCTGGGCAGGGGCAAGGGCAGGGGCAAGGGCAGGGGCAGGGGCAGGGGGAAGGTGAGAGACGAGGGAGCCTGAATCATTGATGCAGATCAGGGTTCACTTCTGTTGCATGACTCAGTAGTCGGGTCCTCGGTGGTCGTGTCCCGCCCGCCGCCCGCGCGTGCTCAAACCACACAAATTTACGGTCTTCATTCCCGGAAGTGTGCGAACGCGTGGGACACTCGCTGCTACGAGGTGGTGGGGGTGTGGTGTGCTGCCCTAATCAAGGCTTTCAACCCGAAGAAAAATGCCCTAATAAGAAATAATACTGATTTATATATATATATATATATATATATTATATATATATATATAATTATTATATATAATATATATATATATATATATATATATATATATATATATATATATATATATATATATGAGCAAAACAGTATATTTGATATCATCAATTTTAAGAAACCTTCCTTCCATTGAATATATTTATCATTGAGAAGAAGCATTGGCAAAAAAAGAAAAAAACTAATGTGAAGTCCTCAGGACTCAAGGATGCTCCGTGGTATGGCTTACGTAAGGCCCAGGGGGCTTATATAGCCCTTGAGGCTTGGGGCCTGGACCCAGCCCAGCTTTGGCCACAGGGCCGACGGGCCTTCGAATAAAGAAAGTAGTCCTTCCTACAAATGCAAAGATTAAAACGAATGTGATTGCAATGACGAAAGCTGTTTAGTTCTTGGTCTGCAACGGATCAATGAATAGCACAAAAGTTTGCATCTCCAGAGTAGCCTACCTACGGCATATTATAACCTCTCTCAATGGCCCATTTATTACTAGGTATTATGTTGGACGCTTTAACAAATCAAGAAAATGAGGAACAAGACATGAAGGAGACTGTACCGCTGGCTGTTTGGAGACATACCTTAACAAAAGTAATAAACGTAGGTACCCTTTTGAGCAGAGCCCGTGGTATGGAGGAGAGGGCGGGAATGCAGCAGCAGCGGCAATCTGAGGGGAGGCAGCGCGCACAGGGGACAGGAACATGTTTACTTAGCATCTAAGGTGCCACTCAAGTGTCGGACGGGTCTTGAGGTGATAAATTGATATCAGCGGATGGGGACCGCAGCATCAGGGAGTGAAGGAAGGGGACAGAGGAAGGGAACAGGGGGGAATGATTGCCGAGTTGCCCTGACGGAGACCGCCCGCCTGCGCCGCCGACTGTTAGGTTTTCAGAGATATTGCGTTACAGCCCTCTGTAGCGTGTGACTGACGCAGCTTATTCATGTAGAGGATGACGCGGCGGGGTGTTCAAGTCCTCAGTATTATGCAGCCGCCGCATGCAACACTGGTTGCCTCCACGTGCAGCTCTCCCGAGTCCCGAGTGCAACGAGAGGGGTGACCAATTAGGCTATTATGCCCCACGTCTATATAAAGGAAGGAGTGTGGCGCACAGCAGACAGAGGCTGACGGGCCACCACAGAGAGTAGAAGGCCATGCCTGAAGCAGCGCACTGCATCACTGGACCGGGGACTGCTGGACTCTGTTGGGCTGAGAATAAGTCCGGGGCGTTATGCTCTGGGACCTCAAGCACTGCTAGAGTGGGTCCAGTGCCAGGAGCACAGTGTCTTGCCAGGCTAAGGGCACGTTTGCCCTGTGTGTCATCTCGGCCAGAGACCACTGCACGGTGCTCTGGCCAGTATTATCAAGTGCCTTGCCATGTCCCCAGCCTCTGTCAAGTGTGTGCCACTGCTGTATGTTGTGTTCAGCACCTCAACAGCCGCAGCAATGAGAGGTACGTGCCACCGCGCCCCCGGAGTGTCATGGTGGTGTTGGAGTAATCGTAAATGTCTCCACCGCCTTGAGGGTTTTGTGTTCAGTGATCATTCTTAACAGACGATTTTTGATGTGAAGTGTTGCAGTGAAACTATGTTGTAAGGAGGTGTCTGTGAGACTACAGGTGAGGCGAACTAAAGAAAATTTAAAGAACTGAACATGAAGAAACTTACTAAAGAATACATAATATATTAAGATAAAGTTATCTAAGAACTCTAGAAAATTGAAACCAGGGCACCAGAGTATGCACTCGCTGGCCTGTCTTTTAGTAAGAGTCGAGTACAATTCTGTGTATGAAAAAGAGAAAGAGGGAAATAAATTGTTGAAGCCAGTCGCAAGACAGCAAAGTGCAGTGGAACGTGCAACAGTTACCAACAGTGTATCAAGAACGACGCAACAGTGACTCAGCGAAGGACACATTGAGGGTGCGGCTGTGATCACGACGGGAAAGAGAAAATCAAAGTTGATTAACATGAACCACATCGAGAAAGAAAACCGCATATTATTGTTCGGGAGGAGTGAAAGTTGATGTTATCCTACCTAGAGTTTTCCATGTTCATTCCTGTCTGCTCTCTCTCTCTCTCTCTCTCTCTCTCTCTCTCTCTCTCTCTCTCTCTCTCTCTCTCTCTCTCTCTCTCTCTCTCTCTCTCTCTCTCTCTCTCTCTCTCTCTCTCTCTCTCTCTCTCTCTCTCTCTCTCTCTCTCTCTCTCTCTCTCTCTCTCTCCATTGTTATTCACTATCTTGTCCCCTGACATTTTGCTTCCTGATACATAGTTTTCTATCAGCTATTACGTACTACCACTAATTGTTACTCTTATTATATCAATTTTATTGTCATTATTGATGTTTTATTTTAAAAACGATTATGATGATGATAATAATAGTTGCAATAATATGATAGTGATAATGACGTAATAGTTGTAGTAGTAGTTATTGGCAGTAGAAGTCAGTAGAAATAGTCTCATATAGTTTCTGTGTTAGTCTCCTTCCTCCTTCACCTTTATGAGGAACATACCTCGGCTCCCTCTCTAACCCTCGAAAAATTACGCCGTTTTATGACCTTCCCAAATTGTCACTGTCATTTCCCGCCTGAGTAAATCGAGGGCACCCGGCGCTCGTTTCAAAGAGGCATTCCCTATTAAAAGGGCACATCTATCGGCCGAATGTGTGCGTATTGTAGCAAGGAGCTTCTCGTCATAATCCACATGTTGTCTGGCTGGCTTGTAGCTCGGTCATGAGTGCACGGTGTCCGCTATTCATGAACGAACGCCTGAACGATGAATGCCTCAGCTGGCGCGGCCAAAATTAGACTTAACCGCACTTCCCAAGCTGTAAATTTTGCCGACGCGAAGTCAAGGTGCGGAAAGGAGAGGCTCGGATTTATGCATTCCCCATCGTCGCCAGAACACGCGTCGCTCAGTGTGTGTGTGTGTGTGTGTGTGGGTGTGGAGGAGGAGGAAGGGAGAGAGTCTGATGACGTCACGCGCGGAACATGCGAGTCTGCTCGTCATTCTTGGAAGTGCTTGCGAGACGACGTGCCTTGTGCTTGTGTAATAATATTTATGGCGCATTGTTTGTGTGTGTGTGTGTGTGTGTGTGATACATTTAATCTGCACAAGACACAATTATAAATCCATGAATATGGCATGAAATACACTTATCATTATGTCTGTATAATTTATATACATTTAATATATATATATATATATATATATATATATATATATATATATATATATATATATATATGTGTATATATATATAATGAGTTGTAAAAGTTATCGAGTTAAAATTTCGTCACCTGATATGATAGGATGGGGCGAAACACCTTGATTAGGAAGGTATCTGGCGATACGGACATTTTTTTTTGTCTTGTGTACGTAAGCGGTCCTTACGATGACTGATTAATGTCCGGTAGGCTACGTATAGTAATAGCTAGTCGAATAAACAATAAAAGTGCCTCCAGATTACTTGTGGCAGGTCTGTAGACTTTTCTGGGGAGAGTGAGAGGAGTGAATAGGAAAAAAGCGGGAGATGGAGTAAGCAGGAAAGGAGCGGGAAGAAGAGTTGAACAGGAAACTACTCGGCTGGAGGGCGGGATGGGGCGGGGCGGGAAGGTGTTGTGTCCTCACTTTATGGATCCAGCCCGCCTCGTTATCGCCGCATGACGTCACAAAGCCATGACCGCCGCTGCTACTATTGCCATTCTTGGTGACACCATAAAAACGAGGACAATTCTCTTTCAATGAGGATTAATTTCTTATGCAAAACCGCGAGCGATGCGTTCGGTTTTGTAAACTAGTGTAAAACTGGGTCGAGTGCATGCGACAGCTTCCTCCTGGCGTCCACCAGCAGCTGTGTGACCGTGACGTGTGGGGTGACGTTTGATACTTGAATTCCTACCTTTGAACCACAAGCGGACCTCATTGTGTGCGGCATAACCATTGTGGCCGATGGCAATGGTCGAAGGTTCTCTTTGTCAAGGAATCCCGCAGACCGCGTCTTACGAACCTAGTTTTATGAGACATATGACAGCTGTCGTGCATACCATGTTAGTATCACGCTTTTTAAGGTGGTAGTAGTGAGGTAATGGTTGGTGGAGTGGAAGCTGCCCAGCCAGGACTGCTCCCCCTCCCTCCCCAACCTGTCATGTCCGTTAAGTGTCTGTCTTTCCGTCTGTCTGTCTGGGTCTGACGTCACTTGAGGGGGTCTGACTGGACACGTCATTATTAATCTCCGCGATCGTGCTTGCCCCCCCCCACTCGCCACCCTCCTGCATGGTGGTCCAGTAACTGGTCCTCGCCCTAGTGACCTGCAAGCCCCGTGTCGCGTGAGTGGCGTTGTGTTGGTCTCATTTACTGTGCTGGGCCCCAGTGCTTGCTTATGTCGAGGAGGAAATATTCACCTCATGGTCGCATTGTGGTGAGGAGAATCCAGTGATTCCCGGGTACGGCGTGCGGAGCTGTGCCACGCCAAGCATGACATCACCGCAACCACGATACTCATGGCAGGAAATATCGAGAATTGTCGGTAACGCGCGCGTTCGATAGCTTCCGGGGGGGATGTGATGAGTATGGTATGTAATGGGTGTGGGGGGGGGGGTGTAGTGCGGAGGAGGGGCGCGCTGAACCGGCCACCCAATTACAAGGTGGGACCCCCAGGGGGCCACCACGGTGGAAGTCTCCACAATTTCCTGTTGACGTGTTGTGACGGCCGGCGGGGGCGTGGGCGGCGGGAAGTCTTCTTTACGCTGCGATGAGGATGTCCTTGGTAGAGCAACTATTCATATTGTTGTGCTTACAAAGGTACAGCTCAAACCTGCTTTCCATGGTCTACATGTCCAAGAAACAGACAGATATTTCCCATAAACATTACATAATTCTTACGTTGTAATTTCCTGGTCGCAACCTCGATATATTAGCGCTGACATCCATTACTCTCCGCGACCACTCCTTGTCTTGGGGCTCGGCACTCGTTCTTCCCCGTCATGTTCCATGAGATATTTAAGTATTTAAGTATAGACTGCGTGTGTGTATACATATATATATATATATATATATATATATATATATATATATATATATATATATTATCTATTACACGGGGAACAAATTTTTGTTGAGTTAGGTCTGACACTTGTTATTAAGTAATTTTTGGGTGCTGAATCCAAACTGATCTCAGTTTTTCTCTATCACGTCAAGTTTTTGAACTGTAGGATTTCGTTTTCTTAAAAAATATGAAAATACTGTACATAACAGTAACAGTGCTTATTTTATAAAAGTTGCAAATGTTAACATACAATGAAAAATGAAAGAAATAGGCATGAATAGAATGTTTATTTAACATTATCATGTTTTTAGAAAGGATAAGGCTATAATTGTGTGCAGGTTAAGGTAAAAATTTACGTTTGTAGCTTTGTCTGGAGTGTTCAACTTGAGGACTATCGCGTTGATGCTCCAACAATAGTCAGCCCATCATATGCACATCCCATCTACCCTGGTAACGTTCTTCCTAACCTTCAAACTCTGGTGAATCGTTCACCTTGCTCGTCGCTAGCAGCACCAAGATTTTCCGGAAAGTTGGCAAGATGGCTATGCAAAAAATGTACTTTAATACTCATGTTGCAACCAAGCGCTTTGTAGCTCTCCAATAGTTTCTGAACAATTTCTGTGTAATTACTTGCACGTATATTTCCAAGAAAGTTCTTGACGACGTCTTTGAATGATAGCCAAGCATTCTTTTCAAGGTCTGACATAGTACCGTTGAAATGTTCATCTTTGATGAGCTGTCGAATTTGTGGACCATCAAACACACTGGCCTTGATTTTTCAATTGACAGTCCAGGAAATGCCAAGATGATGTACTTCAACAGCCGCCATCAGTTGACAATGCTTTTACAAATTGTTTCATGAGACCTAGTTTTATGTGCAGAGGTGGGAATATTATTTTCTTCCTGTCAACAAGTGGCTCATGTACAATGTTAGGATCTCCAGGTTTAAGATCAGATCTCGGAGGCCAATTCGTCTGAACCCAATGCTTCTCTCGAGCTCTGCTATCCCACATACAGAGAAAGCAGGGATACTTTGTGTATCCATGTTGTTGACCAAGAAGGAAGGACACCATTTTAAGGTCAACACAGATGATCCAATTGTGTTTGTCATATTGCAATAACTCAATGACTCTCTTTACATCTCCATATTCTTCACGAAGACAGACCGAATGCCCAATAGGGACTGCGCCAAACAAATTGCCATTGTGTAGAAGGACACACTTCAGGCTCCGCTTTGAGCTATCAATAAACAATCGCCATTCATTTGGATTGTAGATTGAAAGCCCTAATTCCTTCAGTAAACCAGGAATGTTATGGCAAAACACAAAACCGCTGGCACTTCGAAAGTACTGCAGAAATGTACTTTCTCTGGTTCGAAAGTATGATACCTTCACTCCTTGTTCAAGTATGTTTTTCTCGTTCAGTCTGATGCTAGTATTTCTGAAGCTTTTTTGGATAGGCCCCAATCACGTGCTAATCATTCAACTCGTGCTGATCAAATCCCCTACGAACTGAATCCTCGTGATGTCAAAATCTGCATCATTGCTGTCACTGCGTTCTTCAACATCACTCAGATCTTCTAGAGGAGGTAGTTGTTCGAAAACTGGCACTGGAATTTCAGCTGAATGAGGCATTGGTCTTATAGCTGACGGTAGATTAGGATATTCTATTTTACTTTTATTTTTCTTGTTAAATCCTGATGTTTTCACTAAACAAAAGTAACAGTCTGTGGAATGATCTTTTTGCTCTCGCCAAACAATGGGGATACCAAGTGCCAACTTTTCACGTGTTCCTTTGGTCCACATCCGTAATCTCTCGACACACTGCTTGCACACTTTGTGAGGGGCCATAGCTGTCTTGATCACCGAGTTTCACTTTAAAATATGCGAAATATGCTTGTTTGACAAATACGCTGATGCTTGCCCTCTACTGGAATGGTGAAACTACCACATATATAGCAGAAGGAGTCAGGGTTGTTTAGGCATTTACGACGAGACGTAGCAGGAGCAGACATGATCTGAAACAAAAGAAATATATACCTATGTAAATAAAACACTAAGCTGGAATAGTTACAAGCTTTGAAAACAAAAAAAACAGCATAAAACGAAATAGAAATTACAATGGTATGTTGTTACAAGGTTAAGAGAAAAGCCATAACAAATCCTCCTAATTCCTACTATCCTAGCTTTCTGTTTGCAGATATTGATAGTACTGACCTATTGGGAGCTGCACACACCTCTCACCGCACTGTCTCAATTGTAACTGCACAAACAAGTTACCACATAGCTCTCGATGAGTCAAATCGTAATCAGCTGGCAAGTTTTACTACAGCTCACAAGTGGAATTTTGCTTATCTGGAGGGTAAGCTGTGGAGAAAAAACTTGACGTGCTAGAAAAAAACTGACTACATATTTGGAATCAGCATGCCAATTTTACTCTAAATAAGCTCAAAAATCTAACTCAACAATTTTTTTTTCTTCAAATTGTTCCCCAGTGTTATCTATTATCTATTATTATATATATCTATATTATTTATCTATTTATATGCACACATACACATGCATATCGTGTTACTTACCATGGTCTTGACCATGCACAGGACTCGCGATCGACAGATATCACCCTCCCAATAGGAAGCTTCGAACTCATGGGACACATCTTTGGGTAAGGCTAGGACCTCACACACCCCATTCTCTGCTCAAGGGGGCAGTAACTGTCCGCTTTTGTAAGTGAAAAATCTGGAGCCTTAAGCGGGGCTCGAACGCAATACGTGGCGCGCAGCGTTGTTATCCACTGATTCAGCTAACAGTGTGAAATAACTCGAACCCCCAATCCTTGGCTAAGGAGACCTTTGTCTCAGAGAGAGAGAGAGCGAGAATGACTTGGGTTGTCCATGAAGTGTATCTAGTGGGAGCCGAGGGTGGATGCGGTGGGCGGAGGTCACTGGTGACGGGGGGTCGTCTGGAGGTCGGGACCAGAAGGGGAACATTATTAAGGACCATGCGTGGTCGGGTATTGCTAGACACACGGCCTTGTATTCTGACCAATCATTTAATTCCCGAGAACAGGTACAGGTATGTCAAAACACGGCTATCGAGCGAAAATTTATGGAAACTTTATTGAGCGGTAAGGCAGCATTATGTTGCTGAATCAGAGTAGGAAATTCTTTCATACCCACAATACTTACTAATGAGACCGTCCTGTCGTCTATACTAGCACAGGAAATTTCACTGCAAAGGTGAAGTTGAAGGTGGGAGGGCGTGCTTGCGGCGGCGCGACGGGTGTGGCTGAGGTGCTTGCTAGCTTCTTTCTTCCCTTTATGCTCGCCATTTAATGGCATGTCTTCACATCGAATAAAGAACCACAGAAGCCTTGCAATCAGCGGCTGCGAGAGAAAAAAAGATCGGGTACTTCCCTTACATAATATTTAGGGTAATGGAGGAGTAAATAGTAGACGGTGGATATATAGGGTATGTGAAATGGAGGGAACAGAATCAACAGATGACTGGCGGGTTTTTATTAGTAATCTTGTGTCTGAACTATCTTATCCGGGTTATCCCAGCGATTGCGCAATGCAGGTGGAGCGAGAGACGTGTATTAGGGGCAGGAGGGTGAACGGGCAGGCACGCAGGCGAGTGATTGGTTACGACTTTGAACCAGACAGCTCGTACGGCCTGCCTCACAGACGACCTTCCCGAGGAGTCCCAAGTGGTTCACGCGGACCCAAGCAGCCGTCGGGAGGGAGTTCCAGGAAGTGGGCTGCAGCTCTTCTGCGAACCTCCTCTCCCTCTCTGTCTGCGTGCTTTTGCCTAGCCTATGTTTCCGACAGTTGAGGTGTTGGAGGAAGGCGGCAGTAGTCCGAATAATTGTAATGCACGCGGTTGGCAGTGGTTTTACATCGCTAAATGTCACCTTGAACGACGACTCTAAATTCATCATAAAATTTTACCTTCAAGTGAATAATCTAGGATCTAAATCTATGTAATGACAAAGTTAACAATACAGCCTTAGGTTGTGTGGCAAGGCTACAAGATGAGGATTGACGGCAGAAGCAACTACTCCGAACCAATGTTAGCAAGTCCACTTGAATTATCGTTTGATAATGCATTGTTTACTGAAGAGATATATACTGATGTAGGTCTGAAAGGAAAGGTGGATCTCTGGCAGCCTCATCCATCCCCCTGTAGGCCTTTTT
>JACEEZ010021771.1:197794-200294 GCA_016584305.1 Chionoecetes opilio
CGCTTCGTGTTATATTTTGAAATGCCTTCATCAAGGAAATAGATGAGATGGGAATATAGTGTAGACAGACTTCAGACAAAGTCCCAGAAACTATGATGAACCAAATCATACCTCCTGAATGAATGTGTAACCAAAGTTGTGGACGCCAGAAAATATGAAAATACTGTAAAAAGAAAGTTATAAGAAAATTAAACGGAAATAATGTTCATGCAGTGCAGTGTCGTGGTCCAGGAAAACCATTCTTGAGAAAAGCCTCTGCCTGCTCGATGATGTCTCAAGACACCCTCCATATACAGCATTTAAGAAAAACTAAAGAAAAGCGAGTGTGTGTATCATAAATAGATAAATAAATATATATATATATATATATATATATATATAAGGTAATGCCTTAGAAGTGAAGAATGCGTCGTGATGTAGTTTTCCCTGTTGTGTAAAAAGTGCTGACCCCTCCCCTCACCCCCCAGCACCTGCCGTGGCGTAAAAACGTGTTCCTGCTGCTGCTGCTGCTTCCCCCACGCCCCTCCCTCCAAGGAAACAGAGACGGGCCTGGCTCGGCGGGGCCTGATTTCCAGACTGGCGGAGTCGTGCCATGGGACAAAAGTTATTTGGAGGAAAGTGTTGTACGTGCTTTACCGGTTGCGACAGGTGCGTCACAAGGTGTGTGCGAAAATGGGTCACCTGCAGGAGCTGCGACATCGACTCCGGCGAGTTAGAAAGGCAAGTGACTCGCTCTCGTTCGTTTGCAAACAGTGTGAGTTAGTAGCCTATTGTTAATGTTCCTGTCAGTAGAACTCGTAGATTGGCGTGCCCGAGCGTGGGCTGGGCGCTGTGGGCCGAGCAGGTGAGTAGCGAGGCCAGTAGAGGATAAGAGGCTAGGGCAACGGTCGGCAACCTGCGGCTCCGGAGCCACATGCGGCTCTTTCAAGAGGCCTGTGCGGCTCCTGCCACTTACTTAATTAAAAGTGTCCAAATTACCGTTGAAAAAAATAAGAGATAAAATACAGGCACAGATAGCCGCAGCACAACAGTGTATGTGACCAGGTCCTAGGTCTCTAGGGAAATATTAGGATGAATTATTGTACTTATTATTTATTAACTTGTACTTGTTCGTCATTTCCATTCATAATGTACACTGCGGCTCCATCAGTACTGCTGCCCTGCCAAGTTTAAAGAAACTGGCTCTCCTCGAATTCTGGCTTGCCGACCTCTGGGCTAGGGTATTCAGGTGGATACGGTGATGAGATGGAAGGATTTCATTGGGTCATCACTCACAAAATCTGGTACTGTAGCTTGGTGGACAACTGCAGCCTTATCTGAACCAGGGACTGAAGTCAAAGGGTAGAAAAGAATGGTTTATGCGATCCACATAATCTTCAATTTGTAGACTCTTAAGGCTGCTTCCAACACTGGTCTAGCATTACATTCTCTAATCTAAAGTTACATACCAAGTAATGCAGGAAAAAAAATGTCTGTGCATGGTTGGCCGGTGATGTGCGTCAGTAAGATTACAAATATTATTTACATTATCTGCCCCGCATGCACTCTGTTAGGGAACAGTATTTTACAATGTAAAGAAACCCTGCGAGAAAAGCAACACGCAAATTAGGCTCATGTTTGCTCCTCCGAAGGGTGTTGTCTGACAGGGCGGGGTGGCGGCGCCGGCTGGCCGCTCACCGCCACTGACCTTTTACTGTTCTCAGCAGCAGAGTTGCCGCTACACCCCTTTTTTACTATGTGTGATTTAATTATCAGAGCGTTTATGCTACAACCTCAAGGTTTCAGAAATCGTTCCACAATCGCCCCCCCCCCCCCTTTTTTTTTTCTTTTTTTTTTTCTTTTCTTTTTTTTTCTTTTTTTTTCTCTCTCATCGCTCGTCTGCAGCCTGTGGGTGGTGGCGGAGCCGAATCAGTGATGGCGGATGAAAAACTGCAAATGGTAACGGGGGATTTCTTAAATAGTCGACCTTGAGCCTTGTTTTACCCAGAGCCTAGAGGTGAGGGAGGAGCGAGGCAAGGGTAAGGAAGAAGGAAGTGGGGAGGAGGAAGGGAGGAAGGGAGGAATGAAACAAGGATGGAGATGGAAAAGTGTAACCAGAACGCACCACTCACCACCGCCTGAAGGTTTGCATGTGGAGGCAGAGGGAGGGAGGGGATCCCTGACGACGATGAGCAGCTCCTTGATGTACCTAAGTGAAATCATTAAACGAAAACTTGACATGTAATTGAAAAAAAACCCTCACGAAAACCTTATTTAAAAAAAAAAAAAAAAAAACGGACCGTACTTTCTACAGGAATATACTCGCACAGTACGAGTAAGTAATGTACACTTACGAGTACGAACGTTTAGGATTGAGGCCATTATTCTCTTTTTATAGAAGGGATTGAATTTCAGCCCTATTTTCTGATAACAATTCCACAAGAGAACTTGTGCTCCAAGACCCTTTACTTCATGTAATCGAGAAAGTTATGGGTTGAATGAGAGAGAGAGAGAGAGAGAG
>JACEEZ010021771.1:205294-230294 GCA_016584305.1 Chionoecetes opilio
TTAATTTCATGCTTTGATCATTTTCCTTGTATTTTTCCGCTGCCTTATAACTTTACTAGTGTGGTCGAATAATATTGCTAAGGATACATCCTTAGCAATATTATTCGTGAGTTTCCTTAAATCTTAATTATATACTCTAGTAACGGAAAGTTTTCGAGTACTTAGAAATTAATCCATTAATTATCTTATTTTTCAACAATTATCAGATAGATGTCTCTGTATGATAGAAGTATCTTATTATTATTAATAATGGAAGTTCCAAGTTTTCCTCATAGTGATGTTTATCGACGGCACAATCAAATGATATTTGCACTTTGCTGAAAATTTACTATCCTAAAGTTGGAAGCCATGTTGTTGGTCGACAAGTATAAAAACAAGAAGAATTGCTTTGTCTAGAATCAGAATAGTTTTGTGTGCAGGGATTCGAGTGTCACATTTGTGACAAGGATGGCGTAGGTTTTTTTCGGAACGTGATTGTCCTTGCATATTTGTGATTAATTGACATGTCACTGATAAGTTATCATGATAGCGGCGTTCGTTACCCCAGTGTTGGTGGACTGGTTTGTGCCAACATTGACGAAAACCATAGAAAAGAAACTTGCCAAAATGAAATTAATAATGATCTACCAAATTTAGTGGTTAGGATGTTATGTTTATGCCCATGAGGTACTGTACCATAACGTCTCAGAGCAGCGTGTGTGCATCATGACGTCAAAAAAAACAGAAAAATATGGAAGCTTTTTTACCGTCTTCTTACAATAAGTCCGCCTGGAGTGGTTCTTACATAACCATGTTATTCTTCATCCTGACTACTCGTTTTCTTTGTCTCGCTCTTTGTTATTTTAACTTCATATCGAGAGAACCATTTCTTCAGTAAAGTCATGCAACATAACTGATCCTTTGCTTCCGTCACTCCAGCAAGAGCGTCGCAGGTAGGCAGGGTCACCAGGTATGGTTTATACTCTATTATTTTAGTTGAACATTACATATACCTGTATGACCTGGCACCTCTTCGTGGTTTGTAACATACTAGCCTAATTCTGCAAGTGAATAAAAATAAGACAAAGGACGCGTGGGAAAGGAGCACCAAGCGTGGTATTTAAGAGAGGCAGGATGCGATGTAGGACACTTTTCCTGTGATAGAAACTGTGTTGGGTGGGAGGGGAGTGTACGTACGCCTTAGTGTTGCTATGGACGAGACGAGAGAGAGAGAGAGAGAGAGAGAGATTTGTGCATCGGGAAGAGACGGGGGAAGGAATGGTGTGGGATGGTTATAGGGTCGCAGAGTGGGGGTGGGAAAGGGCCTGGGACACTGGGAGGTAGTGAGGGGGTAGGCCAGTGTTGCTAGGGCACTGAGGAGCGTTACACAGCATTGGGGGAAGTAATGGTGGGTTTGGAGGAAGTTTCCGGAGAGACCTACGTATCAGTGTTGCGGCGGCCGAGGGGGCGTCACAGCCCTTGAGTCTTACAACACACAGGAACAGACCAGACTGGTTTTGTTGTTAAGTTTATAATTTATACTGAGAGCTTCCACATCTAAAAGAGAGAGAGAAAAAAAGACTATCTACTCCACTATCTACTCCTGCAGTGCCAGTCGTGTTTCTATTATACGAAAAGAAATATGGAAACAAAACGTCACCAGGATAGAGAACAGCGAGCACTGGGGAGGAATGAGGTGGGGGTCGATGGAGGGGAGAGGGGAGTCAGGGAGTGGGGATGGGAGGGGAGAGTGGAAGGGGGCGGTGTGGCAGGTGTCCGGGCCGTCTAGACACCGGAGCCCGCAGACAGAATACGCCAGACAGCGGCGGCGGCGGCGACGGCGGGAGGCGGGGGGAGTTGGAGGGGGAGGGGGAGGGAGGGAGGGAGGGAAGGTAAAGGGGGAGACAGCCAGCAAACTATTCCAGATTTATCGGTACGACAATATGAGGAATTGATGTTTCTACAGGAATCATTGCACTCAAGAAAATTTAGTATATTGGAAAGTCAGTCTAGCATATGGTATTTATTACGGTTGACTTTTATATGGTAAACTTGTAATATATATATATATATATATATATTATATATAATATATATATATATATATATATATATATATATATATATATTGCGTCGTTTAGTTTGTTTTCTATTCTGCAGCACACACGTACACACACACGACTGACCCATTAATTTCAGTGTTACACGCTCAGCTGTACACTCTTATCTTAGTAAATCCATTATATTGAGCATACTGACATTACATGCTAGATGATTGGTATAACGTCGGCGCTGAGGAGACAAGTCGTATGAGCGTACGTGCGAAGGCGCGCCTGGCGCAGCAGACGGCAGGCACGGCAGTAGTCTGGTGGAGGTCTGTGTGCGGTGCATGTAGCTGTGCTACTCCAGCAGGAGACGAATAAGCCAGGGTGCGGCTGGCCAGACGCAAGATGTAAGACTGTCTTTATCCTTATGAACCTGCAGTGGTGCTTGCAGCAGGATAGACAGGAAAGCGGAGAGAAGGGTCAGCAGAGAGCGACGGGAGTTGCTGGCACCCACAGCGGCTATGGCGGTGGCCCAGCCAATAAAAAATGGCGGTGAGTGTGTGTGGGTCTGCCGCCGCGCGGCCGCACCACCACCACTCGCACTCAGTCAGTCGCACCGCCACTCTCACTTGTGCTGTACGGTCCGCCCTGCCTCACGTCATTGTCACTGCCACAGTATCCAGTCAGCCGTTGTCAGCCCGCCGGGTGGTGGTAGCGCCAAGTGGTGTGGCGCTGCACCATCACTGCCACCACCACGACAGTCTTGATCGCAGACTACCATATCACCGCCACCATTACCAACACACCAACATCAGTGTGTCTAAGATTTGCCAGTGTCCCAGTGTGGTGCCAGATAGCTCGCCACGGTGCCTCGACAACGCTTAGTATCCACAACCACCACCGTCACCACCACCACCACATCCACCTTCGTCACCACCGCTAAAGTAGTCGCCTTCAATACTGCTTCCATCGCACCCACCGCCACAACAGCTTCTCTTACTTGTGCTTCTACCTCAAGCTGCATCATCACAAGACCTAACGTCACTCCCTCCACTAATCCACCAGCAAGGCACTCCAGCACAGCCGCCAAGATGTGGAACAGCGTCACGGAGTGCTGCCTCAAGATCGTTAACCACTTCTCGCGACGAAAAAGTGTACGCATCTCAGTTTGTTGTTATATTTGAAGTAACATAGGTTTATTAAGCCATAGTATGTTGCATTTTAGTCAATATATTGCCTATCGCTAATCGTTACCCTTGTGTGTTAAGTCACGGGAAATATCGAAGAGTTTACATGCAAAAAGTCGAAATCGCTCAGGTGCGCCGTTGTTCATGCGAGGCAAAAATGTGTTTTTTTTAGAAGTGTGGGTTGTGTACCAATAAGACTTTCCCCCAACCCTTCCCCTCTTTGCAACAGGCAGAGTACAGGATCTGCGACCTTCTTTACACCGCCTCGTGCATTAAGTTTAATTTTTTTCACCTTTGTGGACAAGACTTAATTTAGAAGTTTGTTTTCAGTACTGATTGATTTTTATTTTGTTCATTAATGGTGAGTTAGTGTGTGTGTGTGTGTGTGTGTGTGTGTGTGTGTGTGTGTGTGTGTGTGTGTGTCATACTAGAAAATGAAATAGTGAAAGAATTATAAGCCAAAATGAAAGATGATAAAGATGT
Source organism: Chionoecetes opilio (assembly GCA_016584305.1). Taxonomy (NCBI): domain Eukaryota; kingdom Metazoa; phylum Arthropoda; class Malacostraca; order Decapoda; family Majidae; genus Chionoecetes; species Chionoecetes opilio. Next base: position 208,989 of record JACEEZ010021771.1, read on the forward strand.
CGAAATATAGCTCCCTTACAGGTGCACAGGTGAAGTTGCCTGGCAGGTCGGCTCACGAGAATAACTCAAGGCTGCTTATCCCCCTCCTCCCCCCAACCACCCATCCACCCTTCGCTGCCACCAGAACTTGGCCCAGCTTACACAAGTATCACCTTTACCAGCCAATTATTACAACTCAGTTTCTTTGAATACCAGTGAGATTACTGTCACGGTAATCATATTTTCAACGGCAAGGCTCATCGAGAACTGCTAACAAGTTTTACACTGGGAGCGCCCTAGTCCCAAGGCGCTCTTACACCCTCACTCCCGTTATCTCATGCGGTCTTGCCCCGTATCATTTGTCTGAGCCGCCACATTTCAAAGATCTCCAGTGTTTACTGGTAGCACGTGTTTTAATGCGGTTTAAAACCTGTGCACCGTAGGGTACTGTAAAGTTCTAGTAGAATGGGTAGATGATAATTTCTCATTGCATATTCAAATTGCGAATTTATTCACCAGTGTTTGCCCATTACCATACCGAATATTATCAATTGTTGAAAATACTCTGTTCTTAATTTACGGGACTCTCATGACCAATACTACAAATCACGCTGACAGTTCTGTTGTTTTCTCGTTTAGGTGTGAATGACTTTTGTAAGTATGTCTTAAAAAAAAATACCACCGCAAACCACTGTTATTTGATAGCCTTCAGAGGCAGGAACACACACACAAACACAAACACATTTTCCCTTTATTCTAGTGTACTCAAATAGGAAAATGTCTCCTTGCCTATATAGTCTACTTTCGCGACCACAGGCGTCTCTGGTGTTTGTACATGTCTATTGAATCTGCTTTTTATTTCATATTGCATAGTTATATGCAATATATATATATATATATATATATATATATATATATTATATATTATATATATATATATATATATAATATATATTACATATATATATATATATATATATATATATATATATATAATATATATATAATATTATATATATATATATATATATATATATATATATATATATATATAACTTACTTGATACTTGATGTTGTTTAGAGGATAATTCCTCAGAGCCGTAGTGTTCTACCGCTGCAGCCGGTCCTAGCGTCCCTAAACTGTAGGTTCACTTGGTCCAGTAATGAGTTTGTGGGTGCTCTTCATAGCGAAGTGTAACCCGGCACTGGTGGTTCGTCAGGGACTGTCCACAGGTATTCGTCCAGTTGGGATTTTAACTTCTCTACGGAGTAGCCGGTGATGTCTCGGATTTTCTTGGGAGGCTGTTGACGGCTCTTGGGCCACTGTAGGGTAGGCTGGCTGATAGAAGAGTCTTTATTTTTGCCGGGGCTTGAGTTGGTGTGGCTTTCCTGTAGCATTTCCGACCTGTCCTCTCATTTATGTAAGCTTCCACTTTGTTGATGTTGGAGGGGTTGGGTACTTTTTCTTCTAGGATCTTCCAGATGTATATGGTGGAATATCTCTCTGCGTCGTTGCTGGGAATATAGTCCTAGTCTTTTTAGTCTTTCCCAGTAGGAGAGTTCTTTCATCCCTCTTATTTGCCTTGTGAATGATCGTTGTACCGACTCAAGGGCCTGGATATCCATAGCCTTGTGGGGAGACCATAGTTGACTGCAGTAGTCCAGGATGGGCTGGACTAGTGCTTTCCATAGAGTCATCATACACTTTTTTCCCGGGAGTAGAAAGTTCTAAGTATCCACCCTGCAATCCTTCTAGCTTTTTTGATGGTCTCTTCGATGTGGCGTTGGAAGGTGCCATCAGCATTTAGGTGAATGCCCAGACATTTTACATGTGGGCTAGTGGTTATCACCTGTTTCTCGCTTGACAGGAGGGAGGTGTTGTTTAAGATCTCTTGGTTTTTACACTCCTGAGAAGTCATATGAAAGTCTGAGAAAGTTATATAGATATATACAGTGGCGTACCCAGAAAATTGAAAAGGGGGGGTCCAATTTTTTTTTGTATATATATATATATATATATATATATATATATATATATATATATATATATATATATTATATATATATCATAGACCACTGTAGATATAATGGTCTGTGATATATATATAGATTTATTTATTTATAATAAATATATATTTATTTTTTGCAAAGGGGGGGGCCATGCGGCCATGGCCCCCCCCCCTCGGTACGCCACTGTATATATATATATATATATATATATATTATATATATATATATATATATATATATATATATAATCACAAAGAATCAAAAAACATTTTGCACTTTTTCTATCTCATTGCAAACTCAACCACCAGTATCATCGGCTTCAAGCCAGACAGCCTGACGGCAGGTCACTGTTAAACTTTTTTTTATAAATGAATTTGTTTACGTTCCAAGCAGTGCCATCATTGGTTGCATTATTATGTAACGTATCTCGGTGTATAGTACAGACGCTCACAAACTCACTGTCTCCCTCCGTCCCCTCACACACACACGCTATGGCATGTTGTAGGCTAAAATTCACTCTATTTTTTTTTCTTTGTAGCTTTGATTTTTTATTACACATAGAGGACCTCTGCAGTATTCATCTGTATTTAATTTAACTTTACTTGCCCTAAAATATATCAGTTAGTAGAGAACTACCGTAGTAACTGACCATTTTATGAATCGTTTATTCGGTGAAATCAATCAATCATTGGGGGCATACGCCGGGGGGCGCGTCGCCTCGCCCACCCTACGACGCCACTCCCGGGGATCACCACGCGCGAGTCCCCATGCAGGCTCCCTTTCCATACCAAGCAACTCTACAGGAGTGAATTCGGTGAAAGAAAGCTGATAATTGTGGCTTTTGTAATGTCTAATCGCAAATCTTATTATGATGCACCGAATTTCCGTCTGTCTGTATAGCTACCGTCAATAACACTATAGTCGCCACACTGCACTTATGTCGCCAGGCGCCATATATTACGAATTTCACCACTAAAGCATCACTACAGACTTGTATGTGCCACGGAAAAGGCATTTACGGTAGTTTGTATTATGTACCTGTCTTCAGTGACACATACAAGTCTAGTGATGCTAAAATTCATAATATATGGCGCCTGGCGACATTATTGCAGTGTGGCGACTATAGTGTTATTGACGGTAAGGCTTCGCGCCATTTGCCATACGATTTCAACCAAACTTTCAGGAAAGGTTAAGGTCATCCCTGGTATGGTTATAGGCTATATTTGGCCAGGTTTATCCAATTTCTTCATTAATGAAAGTTTTTTTTAACCTCGGGTCCTCGGGCGACCAGAAGCTCCATTGTAGAAGGCTAGAGGTGCTGGAGGAAAGGAGGTTGGCGTTAGGAGTGCTGGAGGGAAGGCAGAGGAAATAGATGAAATCTTACTACACTTCACTGAATGTCCGTCTGTCCGTCCGTACAGCTACGTAAGGCTCCACTATTTCTGTCCCAATTTCAACCAAACTCAGAGAGAGAGAGAGTTTTAAATACGGAATTAGATGTACAAAGCCATTTCAGTAGTCTTTCTAAGCATCATACTACTTATTGCGGGTAACTTCTGGTGGTAATAATAATATTGCTATAATAATGATTAAAAGAGAAATTATGATAATATTAATAATAGTAATAACAATAATTATCATGAGTAATAATAATAACAATAATAATGATGATAATGGTAATAATAATTAATAATAAGCATAATAATATTGCATAAAAATCTACCGAGTTAGTGAAGCATGGCAAAGCGTTACCGCAGAGTTTCTTTCTATACTTCCTTTAAATTACGGGTAACTTCTGGTAGTAATAACAATATTGATATACTAAATTAATAGTAATGAAAATAGTAATTTTGATAATATAAATAATATTATTAATATTATTTATATTAAGAGTAATAATAACTAATAATGATGATAATGGTAATAATAATAATGATAACATACATATAACCATACAAATCTACCGAGTTAGTGAAACATGGCAAAATGTTACCGCAGATTTTATTTTATTGATTTTTCTTCTTCTATAATTCACTTTATATCAGTCTGTCCGGCTAATGGTCCGCCATTTCTGTCCTAATTTCCACCAAAGTTTCAGGAAAGGTCAAGGTTATCCCTGGAATGATTTTAAACTACATATATTCAGCCAGGTTTATTACATTTCTACATTAGTTGATAGAATAGGTGTTTTTTTTCGCAGCCTGGGGCATACTTACACAGGACTCAGCACAGGAGTCAATTTCTCTTCAATCTAACTTCTGCTAGAAATAATATGTTTGATGGACAAAAATAACATAATGCTATCAGTCCAACACTAGCGATTACCATTCATCATCCCAATTTTCAATCAAATTCTGCCATGAGTAAAGTAAGGGGGTTTATCCCATAGAATAATCTCCAGAGGTTTTCACGCAGCTGGTTTGAACATAAGATAAGATAAGATTTTCATCCTATCTAGACACTTTGCAAGTACCAACTACAAGGTTATTGACTATACAAAGCGCCGCCACGTCAGCACGAACTAGGCGGACTCGAACCGCTGACCGAATGCACAGGGACGCTGCACATTGCGAACTCACGTCTCTACCAACCTTGCCACCCTGACGGGCTGGTTTGAACATAAGGCTGACATCTGCACACACGCTTTTATATAGTTTTTTTTTTTAAGTAAGGCTAGACTTTTCATACTAGCCTTTACTTTTGTATAGTATCACTGAAAGGAATCGATTGATGTTTAAGCTGCTATGATACTTAGAGTCTGACTTATTGACGAAATGGCACCTGATACAAAAATATTATTAACTTCCAGTTGTTTCGAAGCACTAGCTATGTGTTATGTACACCTGCACATTACAGACATGAAGAACAGATTGACATCAACACTTTTCTCTCGTCGCCTCCATAGACATATAGACATAGACAACACAAATTAGAGGCATAGTCATAGTACAGTATATTACAGATTTTTTTAAAAAGATTTTTTATTCAACAATCACCAAACAAGACCAAATTAAGGTTTCAAAATTAAGGGCAAGAAGCACCAGCCATCCTTCTCAACCCTTTTTAATTTTCCAACTTCTTTGCGACCAGCAATATATAGTCTCATTTCTTAAAAACACTTGTCTGATATATATGAAAAAAAAGGGGAAAAAAATCAAATCCTCATACAAAGCAGCAAATATGCTCAACCATACTCGCATCAAAACAACCGCTGCACCTTGATGATAGCAAATCCCAAGTTGCACAAAGGATGTAGTAAATTAATAACGGCAGAAGCTGCAATTTGTAGCACGTAAATTCAAGTTAGTGTGATTCACAGAATATGGGACCATTGGTGGGTGTCATTTATTAAATATGTCTTACATTCATGTCCCATTAATGTTTTCCATATTAATTGTACTCAATATGATGAGCTGAAATTTATTAGACTTTTGACAGGTGTACTTTGTCAGCCATATGATAAACCTTGCTGATTTACTTTTGATAAACCAAAGTGCCATTTGAATTTACTATTTTTTTTGCAAAGTTTGAAGGAACCCAAAAAAGAAATTGTTCCATATCACATAATTGAGGTTTTAACTACCTGCACTACCGTGACATGTAAAATATAAGCAAGTACCGTAACTTACTGCCCTCTGTACTGAGGATTAGTCTAATGTACATAATTTGAGTATTTGCTTAAATATTACCTTTGACATCTAAAACGGGCACTTTCAAATATAAGTAATAATTTTCTGCCATATATAGAAATAAAATACAGTAGTACAAGTTTAATGTGATTTAAAAAAAAGAAGAAGGGATAATGTGATGGTGGATGGTGAAAGCTAGAAGACTGATATCTGTAATTACAGCAGAAAAGCAAGTGTTTTTCTCTTATGGTGACTGGGTTTCATCAGCAAGGGCAGTCAGTACCAAGAGAGTACTGCTCATAATCAGAGCTGGGCACTAAATACATTGAATGTATTTAAATACTAAATACTAAATACATGGGAGAAATGTATATTTAAATACCAAATACTAAATACATTTTACGAATGTATTTAAATACTAAATACATCAATTGTATTTAAATACATTTGTAAATCCATTTTAAATACACACAAATTTTAACATGTCCGAAAAAACTGGATTTCCTTATATTTTCCGTTTCCTTAGATCTTTCCTTCTCAGGCCTAAGTTTCCTTAAAATAAGGAAATTTCCTTGCAAGTGGAAACACTGGTTCACTGTGTAACATCAGGGTTGCCAGATAGTTGAGCGGGTTTATGGCCAAATTAACTGATAAAAAAGTATTAAATTTTTTGTATTATGAGTATTTAAATACAATGTATTTAAATACTCATAAAAGTATTTAAATACATGAAAACCAATGTATTTATAAATACAATTATAAATACAGAAATGTATTTAAATACGTATTTAAATACAAATGTATTTAAATACTGCCCACCTCTGCTCATAATCTACTTGGTCATAATCAATGCTCATCATAATCAATGCTACTTGCTCATCGTAATCTATAATAATATAAGCGAAAGTGTGTGTGTGTGTGTCCGCGATAGGTGCCGCCCCCCGTGGCACAATCCCATCATATGGCACAGTTTTGGAACCGGGTCGAGCAGGGGAACATTTTAAGCCTACTTATGGGATGATCCAATAACTTTTTTTTTCTTCTTTTTAGTAGCCTATTAGCGAGAATTGTGAAAAAAAAGTGGGTTGCGAGAATTGAGGAAACCTTGATGTAGGGTGATGGGTAATGGGTGGGGGGTGATGGGTGAGGGAATAGGTGATGGGTAATGGGTGAGTGAATGGGTGTGTGGTGATGGGTAATGGGTGAGTGGGGGGTGATGGGTAATGGGTGGGGGGTGATGGGAATGGGTGAGTGAATGGGTGGGGGGAATACATACATTTCTACATCCATGATTTCAGGAAAGTTAGAAGGGGTTATCTGGAGAGTCTGTGTTTGGCTAGGGCTATTGGCTAGTCTGTGTTTGGCGGAGGGCTATTGGTGGGCCTTCGGCCCACCAATAGCCCTCCGCAGGAGCTAGCCAAAAAGTCTGCCCGGAGGGTGGCTAGTCAGCTCATAATCACAGGGGATCGTGTTTTCTCTAATGGTGACAGTGCTTCATTTGGGACAGTAACACGCCAGGTTAAGAGGTAGTTATTTTTAGACACAGATAGTGCTGTACCTGCATCAGGAAGGGTAGTGCTGTTCCTAGACACAAGGAAAGGTCTCAACAGGGAAGACAAATATGAAAGCTATGTTTCATCGTGGAGGGAAATTTCTCCAGACAGAAGTAGTAGTTTCATTGTAGAAAACACTTTTTTCCAGATGAAACATGCGGTTGCCTTCATTATTGAGTGCAATAGTGTATTAAAGTGTTAGAAGTCTTTCTTCATAAGGAACTTGTAAAGGTTTCACATCAACATTTGTTTTGATCACTTTAGTTCAGCAAGTAATGCTTCTTCTTTGCAATCCTTTGCATCAACAAGTAAAGCTAGATCTGCTATATTGCTAGAAGCTTGTATAACTAACTCCTCTGTGATGAAAAATAATAGAAAAGTTAAAAAGTAAACTGGTCTCATTCACAGCTTCCAGATAAGTAATGTTATCTTGCTGAAGCATGTTATGTAACCTTGATAGGACTTGCTTGACAGTCACTGTTGCCCATAGTGAATACTCTCATGATAAAGTCGTCTACACAGCAAAGTTTAATGCAGGCAGAAAAGTATATGGCAGTTTGGCATTTATGATAACACTTGACAGAATTGCGGTTTTCTAGCCAGTCATCTTTTATTACTTGGAGACCATTTGTTGTTGACCAGTAGATTTCTTCCAATTGTGTTGTTGTTACTGTGGGTATGTTGAAACTGACACATACTCATTGAGGAGTGAGCATGAAAGTAGGATCATATAATTGAACCACTAGCATAAGTAAATCAGACTTAGATTTGGAATGTTGGTCAAGGAAAGTAGGATCATATAATTGAACCACTAGCATAAGTAAATCAGACTTAGATTTGGAATGTTGGTCAAGGAAAGTAGGATCATATAATTGAACCACTAGCATAAGTAAATCAGACTTAGATTTGGAATGTTGGTCAAAGATGTAATCATCCATGAAGTGAAAATAAGTTATCAGAGAGCTGCTTGTAGGATGAAGATGAGTATAAGTAATGAAATTATATATAAGGGTTGCCATATCCCATAAGAAATAGAAATACGTAGTCTTGAGTGAACGAATGGCAAAATACAGCATCCTGAGATGGTTTTATTTCCTGGTGAAAATGAATGAGATGATAAAAGAGATATAAAAGAGAGGATGTTGTGGTTATCAGAGAACAACCCTGAATGATACGAAATAATGAAATAATTCTGATAAGCTACATGGGTGGAAAGTGGAAATTCCTTTGCTAGAGCTTGCTAATCAAGAAATTTCAGAGAAAAGCATCGTGGGGAAAAAAGGAAAACATGAATCATACTACTGTAGTTTGATAGTCTTTGATTTGAATATCAGTTTGTTATTTCTTTAGGCAAACGAAGATCAACCAAATGGTTCACAAAAGCAGTGTGATCATAAATTGTTAATGTTTGTTAAGTGCTTTTTTCCCCCACACATGTACATACATATATACTCCAACAGTACACAAACATGCATACTGGCAGCTTTGAAACACATAATGAGGTATAATTCTGTCTTGCAGGTACTATACGTATGCGAGGGGATGAACAACAGCATGGGAGATGCCATGGCCGCTGCTGCCCGGGATCGCAACACCCGATACCAGAGTGTGCAGCAGGACACCACCTTAGGCTTCCCATACCAAGTTCAGCGACCTGATGGCGAGGAAAGATATCCTTCCAAGAAGCCACTTCCTGCTCCAGACCAGGTGGGCACACAGAGATTTATAGGCACATTAAAGAAATTATTGCCATCAAAAGCTTCCCTGAAATTATGTACTATTTCTTTTTATGTAGGATTTCCTTGGCAAGTTTTATGAGAATGTCCAAAATCATAAGATAATTCATGAGAATGCCTCAACAGCCCAGTCAGTGCCTGTGCCTATTATTAGTTTGTCTAATCTTTGCTAATGCCTATTCCTCTGTACTCCCTCAAGGCAATAGCCACAGAAAGTTTCTCCATTTGTACCTATTCTTGCCTGTGGTGGGCAAGTTAATGAAAAACGGTAGCTTTTTTAACCATTAATTCGTAAAGTAGCTCCATTAAAGAACAATGTAGGACACAAACTTGTCATGATGCTGCCAGGGGTTCTCAGACAGCTCAGAGTCATTATCCACCTCTGTCTTGTTGATACCACCCTCACCAGCCACAACAGTTTCCCGACCCTCACCAGCCACAACAGTTTCCCGACTGTCCAGTCTGTCCTCAGACAAGGGGATAGACTCTTGCCATGTACTTGATTGTGACGCCATCACTATGAGTCTATGATCACTCCACAATCCAAAGTTATGTTGGTTTAGTCACTATCGATTTGATGATTAAAATGACAATTTAAAACATTTCTGACCTGTAGTGACCTGTAACAAAATAAATATCAGATTAACGGAAATAAAAAAAAATTTAACGCAAGTTAACGATAATCCATTAACTTTAGAAAAATGAATGGATTAACGTGTTAACAAAAAAATTTGCTCCATTATAAACGGATTAATGCGTTAATACCCACCACTGATGCTTGCACATCTTTCTCTCCAATGTTGATGCGTTTACCATACAGACAAAATTTTCTACACAAGCAACATCAATAGTTGTAAAGGTCCTTTACCCATACGGTAGACTTTCAACTCAGTCAGTCAGTTGGTAAGCCACACTTAGTCAGTTTGAACATGTCTCATTTTGTGTAGAGTATTAATTTGCTCCTGTGTGACTTTACCAAATATTTTCTGTTGTTCAGGCTTATACCAGTGTGAATAATTGCTTCTAATGAGGCAAAAAGGCCCACCATAAAATTCAACATCATTACTGTTTTGTCCTGAACACACATTCGTAATGCTTGTCTTCAAATATATGAGGGTAGCGCACACCCTAGTTATTGTGTTCAAAATTTAATTGTTAAAGATCATGGATGTCATCTACTTCACAGTAATGTCATGTAAGAGGCTTATGATCTGACTCCAGAGAGTTCAGTCCTGGTTTGGGTTTGATACAAACTTAAGGTATTTCTTACATGAGGAAGCAGCTTTTTTAGCACCACAATTTCTTTTATTTCTTTAGGGAAATCTCTCTAACCTTCAAATAATCTATATTCATGCCAAAATATTACAATTAATCAAATTATATTAGAAAAATTGATAGATACATGTTATTGGTCTTATATATAAACATGATCAATATTCAGTAAGCTTTATGCACAGTGCAAATTTAACTTTGTTACTGTCTACATTTTGATGACAGGCAGGGATGGACCTGGTCTGACAACAATATATTGTAATCTTTTGTTCCTGCAATCCCATCCTACCAGTGTCGTTCATTGATCTCCTGGATTCTGGTGATTGTCAGGAGGATGAGGTTGACTTGATGAAAGCGATGAAGAGTTCCGAGTCTTATCATTCTAGACTATCAGAAACTATTTAAGAAATCTTCTGTTTATTGACACCTAGTATGTCACATTTGTATCCAATTGCAGTATAAACTCCATTTGGAAAGACAGTGCCATTGTGATCAAAATGATATTTTTTTTGTTTTTTTTTTGTTATTCTTGCCTTAAAAATGATGGCTTAAGTCATCAGATGCCAATGTCACATACTGTTCTAGGTATCGAGAAACAGAAGTCTTCAAGCATTCCTTAGGAAGTCTGGGTTGATCAGAGTCAACCTCTCTGGGTTTGTCAAGTCAACTCATCTTGCTCTTGCCCTCCTACTCATCACGATCACCAGCATCCAGGAGATCAATCAACGAGACTGGTATTGTAGGACCACAAAGGATACAATAGTCTCTTGTCAGTCCTGACTTAACCCTGCTAGTCGTCATAGGGTTTTGGCCTCTAGAATACATTCAGCAACACGCTAGTACAAGGTGATAGATATTGTGGTTCACATGTTGAATATGCGGCTTCAGAGCAGAGTAGCTGGGAGGAAGGCAAAGTTAGTTGGAGGAGTTTTTTTCCTTTCCCTCTATCTTATGCAACAGCTTTGCCTGAACCACATTATCTGGAATCTCATGACTGTGAGTACATCATGCAATTGAACTGTTCCAACTGCTTCAGCACCTGAGGCTTGTCACTTCAGTCATCACAGAGTTGCCTGTGGTTCTTTCAGTGGCTTCACCATCCTTCCCCTTCCCTTTGCAGGTACTGGTGCAGTCCTTTCCTTTGAACACACTACCCAAGAGTGGCACAATAGTATTTACCCAGAAACTCTGCTAGTTCAGAGGGGTAAAAAGTTTGATGCTTTCCTGATTCCGTATCCAAAAGTATACATGTGGTGTGAGAATGTTAGAGAAGAATCATACAGATGTCATTGATAGGGCTTCTGACAACAGCGTTCATGTATCCCAGCAGTGGGGGATGGTGGAGGCACAACAGGTGTCTCTCTTCCTGGTTGCTGTAGATTGTGGGGAGCTCACAAACAAGCCTGAAGCATAAAGGGTAATTAGGACTTTGAAATCTGAAGTGTAACATGGAAAGAGTAACATCTGTAGCTACGAAAAAGTAAATATCTGTAAACCCTGCTTATAAAACATTGCCTTTCAACTCACCTGGTACTCATATTTAAGGTTCTCACCTGGCTGTTCAGCAAGAAATGTTGTGTTCACCCCTCAACGATCAGCACCGCCATTTCGGTTTTGTCCAACTTTAAAGCTGCCTGTTAATTACTCTTACACTCGTAACAGGAGCTGGCAGAACTGTTCTTGTGATTAGCAAGAAAAATCGAATTACTGCATGGTTTCCTAGTTGCTGGTCCATCCAAAATTATCTTCAAGCTTCAACCTTTCCTGGCTGGGATTTGATGGATTGTGGATGATAACTGTCCGTTGAAAACATAATGTTTCGTGGCTACTATATATTCAATATATATTATAAGTTAAAAACAGTCGGCGTTTCTTGACCACCACATGATTGAGCACCTGTAGGCATAATCGCATCTCACCAAAGGCTGTAAAGGGTATGGAGCAGGGCCATGCCATCCTAAACAAGGTGTCTGTGAGGTACGACAGGTCTTCTGAGGTAACATCCTCCAGTAGTCAGTGTAGCATGGTTGCTTGTTTGTCTTTGAGAAAAATCCATCAGGTGTCCCAGGTCCATCTGGTGGGTTGCAACAGGCTTTCGCACATCAGCTCAGGCTTAGTTCTACGAAAAGAAGCTAGAGATGGTGAATCCAGCTCATCGATGATTCAGATTGAAGTCTACTATATCTATGGTCTTTTCATGTAACTGGATACTAATGTGTGAAAACTGGTACACCAGTTTGGACACCAGATTGCTTTCTCTAAACGACTATTACAGTAACCATGCTATACTACCTTCTGGAAGATGTCACCTCAGAAGACCTGCCATACCTCAAGAACGTGGACGCCATGTTCATCAAGGACAGTACGACGCTACTCAATACCCCTTTCCGACTTTCCCCACAAATTTGCGTGATGTGATTGTGTTCAATAATTTGGTGGCCATGAAACTCTCCATCTTTTTGACACAGTTATTACCCACAATCTATCAAAACCCACGAATGGTTGAGGCGAGGCAGCTTGGTGATCACTATGGATGAACCTGCTACTAAGAAACAATGCAATATCTAGATATTTCTTCCCAATGATGACAAGAAAATCTTCTGCCAGCTCCAGATGCTGTGGAGTGATTAACCCTTAAACGCACGGTGACGCGATTGCGTCAAAACGGGCCCGTCTGCAATCTGAGCTTTTGACGCGAATTGCGTCAAAAAAGTTTAAAATTCGCCAAAAATAAAGTGTTTATCATATTTTGCGTCAAAATTTTCTGCGTCAAAGATCCAAGCTAGACCTATAAAATAAACTAATTGTCAACTCTCGTGTGAAATGATAAGGGTTTGTGTCTCCGTTTCCACTCAGCAGGCAGCCTGTGAGCGCGGATTGTCGTCCCTTTAAAACGTGTCCCGAGCTGGCCCATATGAAATTTATAATGGTAGCGTTGGAATCCTCATAAAAATCCGCTTTTATTGGCATATAAACCGTAAAAAGTTGACTAACAAGTTTCGAGCTACGAAGTGGTGAACGTAAGTATTTCTTATTTCTCTACTCAATATTTTTTCAGAGTCGGTAAATTCCGCTATTTATTTGCATTTCTTGTTATATTTTTCTTTCATAAGGCAGAATAATCTCTTGCAAAACCAATGATATATAATAATGCCAGGAAAAAAGAATACACGTTGGTGAAATTGATAACATAAAAAAATAATTCGCCGCACAGTCTGGCCATTTTGCGGGGCCCCTTAGGGAGCATAAGACGGATGTCGCTGTGGACGGAAAAACTTATTAAACTTTTCGTGCGTGAGAGGGTTAAGAGGCAGCTGCACGGTTAGACAGAACGAAATTGCAATGCCGATTATATTATCAAGGGGTAAGCTCATCAACTTGTCTCCTTGAACGGTCATGCATTTAAAGTACCAAGTGAATTGAAGGTCTATATTCTTTAAGCAAGGCTTACAGATGTTTAGCTACAAATGTTACTCTTTCTATTTTCTACTTCAAATTTCAAAGTCCTCATTCTCCTTTATGTTAAATTTAAAGGTTTTTGAGCTCCCCACATTCCTCAGCAACCAAGAAGAGACCAACGCTAAGGTGATGGTGTACCTCCATCACGCCACAACACTGGGATGCAAGATTGCTGTTTCAGAAACCCTGACAATGACATCTTAATGATTCTTCTCTACCATACTCGTACCTAAAAGATAACTGCAAGCATGGATATGGGATCAGGAATGCATCACAACTTCTCTCAGCTTGGAGATTTTCTAATCTCCGTGTGTAGACTATTGTGCTACTCTTCTGTCCTGTGCTCACCGCTGCACCAGTGCCTGCAAAGGAAAGGGGTTAGGTGAAGCCACTGAAGAACCTCAGATTTCACATCGACTTCAGGCAACTCTGAGACTACTCCCGTGTCAAGCCTCCTCAGGTGCTGAAGCAACAGTTCACTTGCCTGATGTCCACAAGATCATTGGAAGGGACGTAAAACTTGCTTTAGAAATATTCCTCCCGGCTATTCTTCTCTAGAGACGTATTCAGCATGTGAATCACCGTGTCGCCTTATACCAGCACACAGCTGAATGCATTCTAGAGACCAAAACCCTATGATAACAGGATGAGATGGGCCAGGACTGATAATGGAGTATTGTAATCTGTGTGTTCCTACAATCCCATCCTACCAGTCATTAATATATCTCCTGGATTATGGTGATTGTGAAGAGAAATAGGAGAAAGAAGAGCAAAAAGAGGATTAGATTGACTGATACTTTTGAGGAATGTGATGATGCATTCTGAATCTAGACATCCTAGGTTCTTATTTAGGAATGCCTGAAGAAATTTTTACGTTGACACCTAGTATGTGACATTGATATCAAATCGCAACATAGATACCATATTAGGAAGTGTCATTGGTATCACCAACATAATAAACAACTTTGACTCTGGCTATATATGGCTTAGGTCAAAAGTTTATTATTTTGGTAATTACAATGACGATGTCAATTTAAAAAAAAAAATTATATTACAATCGGATTTCAATTTCACAAAAGTGTCAGCAAAGAGACAATGTGAAACCTGATGTTGTTCTCCAATGGCTTCACCTTCCTCACCCCTTCACAGGCACTGGTGTAAGGCCTTTCCGGTGAACACAATACCCAAGAGTGGCATGATAGTCTTTGTCTTCACCCAGAGAATCTGCAAGCTGAGAGGTTGAAAGTTGATGGTACTTTTCCTGATCTATATCTACTAGTCATACAGTTACCTTGCTGTGAGCATTGCAGAGAAAAAGGTCATTGTCAAGGCCTGTGGCGACAGCATTCTTGTATCCTAGCACTGCAACATAATGGAGGTACACTAATGCCCTGGATTTATGGTCTATTGTGGATATCGTCCGAAACACATAAAACCACGCCAAATATAGAGGTTTTGACTACCAAATGCATTATGGTGTTTAAAACATACCTCCGTGGTGAATATGTGGTGTCTGAACAGCTTCCCTCAGGTCACCCGCCACCCACCTGGTGTGGACACATGAAACTTAATATATGGATAAGTTTTGGGGGTTAAGGGGGAGGGCTTTGCAATTTTGAGTTATGCGCAGGTGGAACAGTACGAAACCCACGCAAATTTAGAGATTCCAGTGTATAATATCACCCTGGTTAGTGTGGATTGTGGGAACCTGAAAATAAAGGGGAATTAGGACTTTGAAATTTGAAGTAGAATAGAAAGTGTAACATCTGTAGCTAATCGAAAAAAGAGAGAGCATCTGGAAGCTTTTTTTAAGTAAATGGACTTTCAACTCACCTGGCCCTTGAAATGAAAGGTTTTCACCTGACATTTTGAGGTGAATAGTTGATGTGTTCATCCCTCTATGATCACTGCCATTTCAGTTTTGTCCAACCTTAAAAGTTGCTGGTTAATCACACCATACTCTTAGCAGGAGCTGGCAGAACAGTTTTTTTGTTGTTAATGATCATTATCTTTATATTGCATGGTTTTCTGATGGCTAATCAATCTATTATGATCTTTTGAGCTGCCTCGCCTCAACCTTTCCTAGGCAATGATATATATTGGATAATAATAATTGTTAAAAACAAGAACTTTCTTGACCACAACATGGTTGAGCACCTGTCAAGAATTTTTGTAATTTCAAGTTTTTGACGGAGAATTATTATCCACAATCTATCAAAGCCCAGGAGAGGTTGAGTGAGGCAGCTCGGACATCATTATGGATGGATCACCAATCAGGCAACCAACTATGCATTATCTAGATATTTCTTACCAAGGATGACAACAAGAAACAGTTCTAACAGCTCCTATTACAAGTATGGAGTGATCAACAGACAGTTTCAAGATTGGTCAAGATAGAAATTGCTGTACTGTTCTTCGAGGTGAGCATAATTAGCTTTTCTCCTCAAACAGCAAGGTGAGAAGCTTTCATTTGAAGCATCAGTTAAGTTGAAAGCCCATATTCTTTAAGCAAGGCTTACAGATGTCAACATTTTGGTAGATACAAAATTAACTCTTTCCGTTTTCTCCATCAAATTTCAAAGTTCTAATTACCCTTCATGTCAGGTTAAGGTTCATAAGCTCCTACAGCAACCAGACACTAGGGTGGTGTTGTAGGGTGGTGTTGAGCCTCTTATCAATTCGTAGGGCTGGATTACAAGAAGGCTGTCGTTAGAAACCCTAACAATGATAGCTTTAACTCCTCTCTACCATGCTCATACCATGAAGATAAATGTGTACCTGAATATGGGATAGTGAAAGAATCACAACAAACCTTTCAACCTCTGAGCTCGTAGATTCTCTGGGTGAAGACGATTGTGTCACTCATAGATACTGTCCTATCCACCAGTGCCTGCAAAGGGAAGGGGCAGGAAGGTAATATCACTGGTGAACCTCTGGTTTCATATCGTCGTCTTCATGTAACTCGGTGATGACAGCAATGTCAAGCCTCAGGTGCTGAAGTAGCTACTCTGCAACATGGTGGGAAAGAAAAAAAACTTAGCCTCCAAATGTAACACCTTCATCCCTGCTATTATGTCCTGACCTTTCTGCCAAGAGTTCCATGATTATAGTAATATACGTACACTAAACCCTTCATACTCGCGGGTTTCAGGCTCGCGGCTTTGATTACTGGCGGGGTTTCAACCCTTTTGTTTTTGTCTTTTGTCTTTTGTCCCTCCCAATTGCTTGCTCTCTACAGGGGTCTTATCCGCCCATGTATGGAGTATGTCTCACATGTTTGGGAAGGATCCACTCATACAGCTCTTCTAAACAGGGTTGAGTCAAAAGCTTTTCGTCTCAACTCCCCTCCTCTGACTGACTGTCTTCAATCTTTAAATCACCGCCACAATGTTGCTTCTCTTGCTCTCCTCTACCGTTACTTTCATGCTCACTGCTCTTCTGAACTTGCTAACTGCATGCCTCCCCCCCTCCCGCGGCCTCGCTGCACAAGACTTTCTACTCATTCTCATCCCTATTCTGTCCATCTTCCTAATACAAGAGTTAATCAGTATCTTTACTCTTTCATCCCTTTCACTGGTAAACTCTGGAACTCTCTTCCTGTTTCTATTTATCCACCTTCCTATGACTTACATCTTTTCAAAAGAAGAGTAACAAGACACCTCCCGAACTAAATTGGCTCACCTCTGTTTTTATTTTATTCTCTTACTGTCTTCTTTATAGGGACTGGCAACTAAGCGGGCTTTGTGTTACTCATTTTTGTTGTGCCCTTGGCCAGTTCCTTGTCATGTAAAAAAAAAAAAAAAAAAAAATTAACAACTATGGGGTAAATGAATGACTAATGTCATGCTCGCGGATTTACGATACTCGCGGGTGTCTCTGTTCCCTAACCCCCGCGAGCATGAAGGGTTTATTGTATAATCTATTATCAGCTCAGTTATTCCCTCTTTTTTTTTCTGCAACAGGTAGCTTTTGCTATTTATTCCTTTTATTGTCTACTTTTCTTGATTAACATGTTTACTGCGGCTGTATATTATATTACTGTACATTCTATTACTTATAAAATAACTTTCTATATGCACTGCTTATATATTAATTTCTTTTACAGGAGATATATAGGGAGTACATCAAGCCACCTGCCAACAAAACCCTGTCTGATGTCAATGTTAATGGACCTCACCATTCGTGTTCTGTTGGAGGATTCCCTGCGCAGCCTGAGTGTGGGCTCGGACACAGTGGAATACCATCCTATCGTTACTCAGCTCCATTAGAAGCGCAGTCTCCTCATTCTGCAGTGTCAGCATCATCCTCGTCATCATCATCATCATCATCGTTGTCGTCTTCATTTCAAACCTGGGGAGGGAGTAGAGATGAGGGCCAGACTTCTAGGAGTAGTCGAAATGCACTAGCGCGTAACTGTTTTGCTCCGTTCACTTCGAGCAGATTTGACAGATCTCCACAAACGTTCCATCAAGAGTCAAATCGGCGAAGAAACAGACACCAAGGACACTTGGGAACAAATTCTCCGTCTCCTTCACATGACCAAAATATTCCCACACCTTACTGCAGAACCACCAACACTTTAGCGGAAATTAAAATGTTGTCGGTTCCGTGTGGGCCCTCGACTCACAGTTCCAGTCATGAAGGAGGACCCAGTGAATCCCAAGATATCAACGTGGGGAGTTTGGGAGTGCAGGGAGATCTCTCGCACACCTATGGACAGTCTTCTGAGTTTCCCTGTAGTCCAACAGCAGAGCCTCAACATCCGCCCTTATGTAGTGACGTGATAGAAAATAACAGCTTATATCGAAGTGCTAGTAGACCCTCAGAACAAAGGACAAAGAGTGGGAAAATATGACCAACAAGTCTTTTCCTTAGTCTTTCAAGCATACTTTATTATATCACTTAAGATGTACTTGTTGTAATGAAAGTTGTTATGTCCTTCGGGATGTGATAGTGAGAATACAGCGCTGAAGCCAGCAGGTGTCATGGTGCTCAGTGATGGTGAGCTGGTTTTAAAGCTCACTCCTGTGCATGACCAACTGCCAGCATGCATGTGCACGAGTGTGTAAGGGCAGTAATGTTTGCTCTTTTATATGCACGTTGTGGTGCATGTAGGTAGGGCAGGGATGTATGCTATTGGGCTCACCCGTGGTGGGACTGATGCACACAAGGACCAGAGCCGTTGGGACCAGCTGCTGTTGCAATGGATGAAGAAATCACCAGTGCCTGGGGTCCCAAGGACCAGTGCTATGGTGTCTGGCAGCAGTGCAGCTATGCTACACACTGCTATGCACTGCTTACGGTCACCAATTATGGCTCACACAGTGTATTGTAAGAGTGCTGCAGCATTTCCAGGGCCAAGTCCCATATGTGATAGGCCTTCTTTCTTAATCTCACAAGACAGGTGATGGAGTGTGGTGCATGGCAATGGCTGTGGGAGTGTGGCTGGGCAACCTGTAATTGTACAGATAAGGTGGCTCATAACTATACATACTGTAATTTGTATTCCTGGTAAATCCAAAGGTGAATATTGATTGTAACCAGTGTTACTCTTTCAAAACGCTTTTCGTGCAGTTAGGTGGGGTGAGACAGGTTGAAGAGGTGGTAGCATGAATGTGGTGACATGTGTTGCTACAGATCCATGTTCCTTCCTTTTATAATATACTGTACTGTCTGAATACTGGTTGATCTGGTTATGAACACCTAATTTCATGTCAATAAAAATTTCATAACATTCTGGTAGTGCACCAATCATCCATTGGAAGGAGACATCTCCTCTTATATAAATATGTTTTTTCCAATGTACTAACATATGCACAAACGCTTAATTCATACAACAATGCAAATCACGCAAATTTTCACTCTCTCTCTTACACACACACACCATGATTTCAAAAGAAAACAAAATATAAGCAGATGGAGCCTTGACAACACAATCTTAAGTTCAAATCCTGTACACTACAACTAAGCAAAACATATGGGTAACACACAAATTATGAAATTATATTGCGAAAAAGTGAGACATGGCTATGATCTTAATTAAATCCTGTTAATTAAGAGTGAATAGAAACATGTGTGCGTGCATGTATGCACACACACACACTGGTATGTTTGACAGTAAGCTCCACCAAAAGATTATCAGTTGTACAGGATTGAATCTACCATCATTCATCATGATTATGTACACAGTAATAAGTTAGCCTGATTAAGAAATAAAAATTTGTGCTACAATATGGAATTAACAAAAAAGTACATTACACAAGTTACAGTATCTACAGTGCTGAGATCCTTATGGAAAAGGAAAACTGAGAAACAATTTTTTTATTATGCCTAAAAATAGTTAATATTCAGGGTAATAAACTATCTATACTTTATAATTTTTTTTGGTCGTGGATATGGTTGATGGAGAAACATCCTGTAGTGTGCTGAGGAGTTAGCAAGGCAGGGAAGCTTCTGGCAGGCTTCAGCTCAATGAGAAATGAAGGGCAAGATGTGTGCAAGCTTTTTTTTTTTTTTTTTTTTTTCCCTCTCAAATAAACCACCATGTAGAGCCTGAAAGCCTTTTACTTTGTAAAGAAAGACATACAGATAGGATCCATTATCTATGTAATCAAAGGGCAAGACAATATATCAGGAGAAAATGCACATATATTCATTCATTGGTGTAGTGATGCATTGTGATTACCTAAGGTGAGCGAACATGTTTATTTAAAGCTAGAGGCATCAATATGAAGATAGCACTCATTGGATCCTTAGGTAGTGTGTATGTGCATGCTGCAGCAGAGGTACACCAGAGTTAAGAATATGAAAAGTGTGAAGGAAATTCCAAAAGTAGGATAAATCATGAGTTGGAGGGCAGAGGTGTATAAAGGAGAGAAGATATTTAGTTGGGTACACATCTAATCTACCTTACAAATGTGCTAAACTGTGATCATGTAAATAGAAAAAATCACTAAAGTGAAACCAGAGACCATGGTATCATTTCTAATTGCATTCCAATAACTAATATTGTCTGTGTCATTTCTGTACCTTAGTCTGAAATTAAGCAGATTCACTGGATTTTTTTTATCTAGCAAATGAATGAATTTTGAATTATACTTAAAGGAGAGAGCAGAACAGGTAAGCAAATTACTCTTACATTTTAACAAAACTTGTGATTAAACAAAAAAAAGAGTAGTATAGGCAACATGCTCACTTATGCAGTAGAGACAATTAACTTTACCATTGAAGATAAAATCAATTGAAAATTTCAACCAATTATCATTCGTAATTTTGCACAAGTACAATAATTCCTAACAGCAATAGTAATTTATTCTGAAAGTGCAGCAACGATGGGTAGATGGTTCATGAACTCAACCTTACTACAATAACTGACGGCTAATTTAGAGAGATACCGGTCAGCAACGTGAAAGTAATTGAAGACCTTTTGTTATTTAACTCTATGCATGAAAATAGCAACAGTCTCACTGACATAAAAAGTATAATGAAATGTACAGAAATAGACCTTGATAGTTCTTGAATTCATGTGCTATAGATTGAAAAATTAAACAAATTTCCATTACAAAACAATGACTGCTGAAATCACATGTCGGGTATGGATGGATTGTATGTCTCTTTTGAGGAATGTATGCAAATGGAATAAAATGAAGCCAAAACTTCAAGAGATCT
>JACEEZ010021771.1:235294-270294 GCA_016584305.1 Chionoecetes opilio
ATGTAGCAGTGGACAAGATATTGAAAGATTGTAATGGATGCCAAGGTAGTGAGAGGGATGTTTAAAGGGACAGTTCAATATGTTGTTTTGACCAAAATAAAGGAAGAGATAGATGGGAGTTTGAAAGGAATAATCCTAGGGGGAAGCATTATATGATTTAAACAAATGAAAAGATGGATAGAGAAGGGGTTAGATAGGAATACAAGAGGAAGGTGTGTGAGCCTTTGAGAAGCTGGGATGATTATTGGAGAGGGGATGAGCATTACTGATGTTTTTAGGGTGTTCAAAGGTGTAGAGATAAAGTGGCAGCAGTCGTTGGGTATAGAGTATAATATGGAGGTAGGAGAAAGGAAAATGCATAGTGTACAAGTAAGATAAAGAAGGCAGTGGAAGGGAAAAGGAGAGTATAATAGAAATTGTTGCAAAGGAATCTGAGCCAGTGGAAGTAAAAAAGAGAACATATAAGAAAATGTTGCTTAGGAATATGCCTGAAGAGATAAAGGAGGAGAAATACTGAATAAAAATCTTGAAAGAGAGTGAGGGTTGGTAAGAGAGTACAAAGGTAGTCAAGATAAAGTTTAGTAGAGGCTCATGTAAAAGTCACATGGGAATAAGAAGCTGTTATGGAAAGAGGGGAAGAGGGAGCGAGAAGTAGGGGGTGCATGTAGGAGAATGAAAGGACAAAATAGAGATCTTGTGAATACCAAGGAAGGGTTAAAAGGAGTATGGAGAGTGTCGTTGCCTCCTCTCCTTTATCTACGCTAGCTGCCCTTGTTTCCTCGTACCCTCCCCCCCGTTAAAATTGATAAATACCGAACACTCTAACGGGCTTTCTACTTAGCCCGTACTTTTATCTTAAGGAAAGCAATAGGGGAAAAAACAAAAACAAAAAGTATGAAGAGTATTTTGACCAACTAATGAAAGAGAAGTCAGCAGAGGAACCAGAAGTGACCAGTTTTGGTATGGAAACAGTGGTAGTCAGGCGTTTGTGAGGACAGAAATAGATAGGAGGGAGGTTGAGACAGCAGTAACTAGGTTGAAGGGTAGTAAAGCTACAGGTATAGATTGAGTAATCCCAGAAATGTTGAAATATGGAGGGGATGCAGAGGTAGAATGGATGATTTGAATACATAACCTTACATGGAGATAGAGATAGATGCTACATTAATTAAGGAAGACTATTATTGTACATCTGTATGAAAGTAAATGTAGTAGGATTATGTGTATGTAGTAATTATAAGGGGAATAAGCTTGCTGAGTGTGCCAGGAAAAGTATTAGGGAGGATTTCGATAGAGAGAATGATGGAAGTAATTGAAAGGAGTAAAGAACACTAAAAGTTCAGGATGGGAAAAGGATGTGTGATCAGATATTAACAATTAAATCATAGTTGAAGAGACCTTTGGGTGGGGCGAAAAGCTGTATGCTACATTCATGCACCTACAGAAAACATGATTGGGTTAATAAGTAAGCTCTCTGAAATGTATTGAAAATTCATGGTGTAGGCCGGCATCTGTTAGAAGGAATTAAATCATTTTACAGTGAGGAATGTGCATGTATGCGGGTAAAGGAGAGGCTTTGTGAATGTTTTGCTGTAAGGGGGGAAGTGAATCAAGGGTGTCACTATGGATGTTTTATATTTTCATGGAAGGTTGTATGAGGGAAATGAAAGCAAAAGTGGAAAGTTCAGGTGCAAGGCTGAGGATGAATGGAGTAAGTTGGTCTGTTGTAGTAGTTATGTCTGTTTGCAAATACCACTATCTAATTGTAGAGTGAAAGGGACCTCTGGAGGATGGGTGAATAAATTTCATAGTAAGAGAATAAAGCTGTGTGATCGCCGGGAATGGAGAGCAAGGCAATGTTTTGTTTAGACGAGGGAAGAGGTGATGGACTTATGCACGCTTATAGAGTGAATGTATCAGTGGTGGGAAGCTGTGAGGTGTTTTTTGCGAGGTTAGAGAATAGAAAAAGTGAAAAGTTTTAAGTATTTGGGGATGGTGTTATGTAAAAATGGCAATATAGAAGAAGAAATAATAAGAGTGAGCTGTGAAAGGTAGGAATGTCCTCGGATCACTATAGTCTATTCACTTAAGCTGGATTCTTGGGAGCTGCTCGATGCCTACCTGAGTATGTAAGGACGTCGCTGATTGGCTGAGGCTACCAAAATACCACCACCATCACCACCCAGCCCGCGTGCATCAGCCAATCAGCGACGTCCTTACATACTCGGGTAGGCATCGAGCAGCTCCCAAGAATCCAGCTTAAGTGAATAGACTATAGTAAGGGTGTCGAAAGGAAGGAATGTGTATGTGAAGGTTGAGGGGTCTGAGGAATAATATTATTTTGCCAACTTAGACATTTGCATCAGAAACTTGGACGTGGAACAAGGCACAACAGTTGATAGTGCGTGCTGTGGAAATGAATAACCAGAGAGAGACATGTGGAGTGAAGAGATGGAATGGTGTGAGAAATGAGAGCATGTATGACAGATCGAAGTGGCATGGGAGTGTGTGCAGGTGGTGTAAGTGTGGGGTGGTAGAGTGGGTGACAAGAAGTACACAGGAGACCTGAAATGTATGGCTTTGAAATTATCGGATTCACATATTAGCTAACTTTTTTGGAAATATTTTCTGATTAAAATATAGTTCACTGCACGACATTTGCCCTAGTTTTTGCAGCAAGAGTTGTTCCTAGTGGTTCCTAGTGTACTGTATTTGTCTTCACATATTGTTTCTATATATTATCATGCTAATAAGGACTACATTCACTTGCTTCTTGATAGTACATGATGATAATAATGTCTGGATCTACTGGGGATGAACGAAAGACAAAGTGTCCAGCATAATGCTAGCTAATGGACTGGATCAAATAAACTCAAGAGAGGAGCAGAAGCTGAAAAATAGACTTGGCATCCATAAGCAAGGATAAAATGGACCAAAACATGTAAGTGAAGAGATAACATGGTCAGCACCCCAAGACATTTGGGAAAAGAGTTCGCAATAGACGGAGGTGATGAAGGGCAGAGTTCTTGACAAATATGCTCCATCCATGAAAGTCATGAATCAAACGTTAAGCCGAGGAATTTATCAGAGAGTCAATATTGTAAAGAATTGTCATAAAGAGATCAAGGAGATTGAGCTATCGTGTGGGAATGAGAGAAAAGAAAATAGAATTAGTCTGGGATCCTGTCACCAAAATGTGAGAGAACCTGACATGGTATGCTATATTTTTTGTTTAATATTTCTATTAATTTGGACATTGAGCTTCACTGAATGAATGGTCTGCTCTGCAGGAAACATTGCAAAAAATAATTGTGGCCATATTTGTATATATGACTTTATATTTTTTGACCGAAGTATGTGAGAAAAAAATTAGAAAATCCTCAATGAGTTGTGTATGCCATCAATAAATGCATCCCAGATACACAGAACACATGTATTAACAACATCAAGTTGAGAAATATACTTACAAATCCTTTCCAAATTATAAATATTCATAATTATTTCAATACAAAAGCGCCCTCACTTTTTTTATATGCACCCTTTATTTTTGACCGAAAACTTTTCTTTTCTTATTTTTTCTGTTGGAGAAAAGACATTGTTCTGTTTTTCTGTCTCCGTGGAACAGCAAACAAGATCATAAGTGGGAAAGACTACAATGCAATGCTGCGTGCCCACACTATGGTGCATGCGGCCATGTTCGCCCTACACTGGGAAGCATTTGCCAGATGGTTGTTTATTGAAGAGAAGGGCCTGGAGTGCATGTATGTGCTTGCCAATAATGTCCAGCTACTCCTAGATGTCAGAAAAGGATGTAGAGAAGGCATCTTCTACATGTGCTGATGCAACCAACTCACTGAAAAAGCAGTCATTTGATGAAGCAGTACGTCACCTGCCTAAAAGCTATAGTTTAAGTTCATGGAAATGGTGATGATTCTGAAACGGTTCAACCACACTGAGTGTGCAGGCCTGTGGGAGGAGCACCTGGCTGAAGTAGAAAAGATGTAACCATACCTTGTAGCTGCTGGCCACTACAAGTATGTATCTTGCCTGCCCCACTCTGCTCAGGTACTATTCCGTAGTATAGTGGTAGCACGCTCGGTTCACAACTGATCTTCCCAACCAACCGTTCACTTCCTACCGTTGCCGTCACGTGCGCTGCCTTAGACCAGGGTTGCCAGGTGGCCAATTTTTTGGCAAATTCGTGAAATTTGGCCGTGAACAGTTTTGTTTGGCCGTATAAAAAGGTAACTTTTAGGCCAAACTATTTGGCCGAATTCTGGTCGAAATTCGTAAGAGATACAATAACATGTACAATTTGCAAACTGACCTCTACCTCACCTCCATAGCTGCAATGAAAATATTATTGAAGAGCAATATATATAAATATTGCACGTGACATGAGCTAAAGAGTCTGTTTTAAATGGTCAAATTCCTTCCGATTCTGTTTCTTGTTGGTGTAGTGTTTTGCAGTACAAGACATCATCAGGAAAATGTATCTTCAAAGAATTAGCTGATTATGCCGTGGCTTGTCTAACAGCCCCAATCAGCAACCCGATGGTTGAAAGAGTACTCTCCACGGTAAGTAACGTAAAAACGAAATCAAGAAGTTGGCTTCAGACTGACATGTAGGATGATTTTATCCGAATTCGCTCGCACCTTCGAATTCCGCATTTTACGGCTTATAAGACGCTGCATCTTGGAAGACGCAACCTGATTTTGGAAAGAAATTTTGAAGAAAAAAATATAGAAATAAAGATTTTTTACCGGCAGGCGGTAGTAAAATCTACCAATTTTCTCGGTAGGCGGTGGTCCGAAGTGTCTTTCTGTTGCTCTGTTCCCATTGTCTTTGGCCTGTTGTTCTTCATGTTGTTTGTTCCCATCGTATAACTTTTAGCTTGTATGCGATAGTACGTATTAGTAAATCGTTTTGATGAATTCACCAAGGGTGATAATTTCCAGGACTGAAAAGAGCTTGTGATACATGTGACAGCCTGGTGGTAAATGATACATCAACACTAGCAGACGATAGATGGTGCTGTTAGCGCCAATCTGCCAAGCCTCCAGAAGCGGAACGTAAAAATCACAGCGTGAGGACATTATGTGATTTGAATGTCTTATGGTATTTGAAATACACACAAACCTCGTTTTCCCGGACTAATAGGGGGGAGCGCTGGTCCGGGAACCGCAAAAGTTCGGGAATCGCAACAGTCCGAGTTCATTACCCACCCCTGGACGTTTATCCTCCTCTAGTATTTACTGTCCAGCAACCGCCAATATCAACTACCCCGCCGCGGACTTTTACGTCCGCTGAGCGTGCTGCCACCTGGCGGGAGGCAGCAGAAAGTGTTCAATAGTCTCAAGAGACGTTCCTGCACCAAGGGCAGTGGGGGTCAGGGGACTAACGGAGGGTGAACTGTGAGTGTCGTGTGCCCAAATGTAAACAATACGACCGCTGAGCATGCTGCCACCTGGCGGGAGGCAGCAGAAAGTGTTCAATAGTCTCAGAGATGTTCCTGCACCAGGGGCAGTGGGGGTCAGGGGACTGATGGAGGCGGTGCAGGTGAACCGTGAGTGTCGTGTGCCCAAATGTAAACAATACGATAGCTGAGCATGCTGCCACCTGGCGGGAGGTGCGGACACTGACCAGGGGTGACAGGAGACGCTCGGACCGCCGAACAACTTTGTTAATTTACGGACAGGACCAGGCATTTCAATGGGGGGAAAAAAAAAAAGAAAAAAAAAATGTCCGAGACTCGACATATCCCCGGACCGAGGATTTTGTCCGGCAAATCCGATATCCGGGAAATGGAGGTCCGGGAAATCGAGGGTTGTGTGTATTTGTAACAGGTAAGTACTGAGGAAATACTACAACATTCGTCTTGGAAGATGCATGAGTATTTTTCAGGGTAAATTTAGGGGGAAAAAATGCATCTTATAAGCCGTAAAATACGGTACACCTCGCACCGGAATAAATAAGCATTTTTTCAGTGTTTTCAATACCCTGAGTTTCACGATCCTCGAGTTTAGCGCTATGCCTTTGGAAGAAAGCAAGCGCGAAACTCGGGAGAGTACTGTAGATGAATACAGTGGTCCCTCGTGTTTGGCGAATCTCAGCTTGGCGATAGGTTGGATACGGTACCAGAATCCCAATTTGGCGCTTCAAATTCACTTTTGGCGAGACGCGCTCCGACGTCACGGAATGACGTCAGCCCAGAATGCACCGCCCGCAACCGTCCATGTTGGTGTTTGTTATCTTCCCGGTGTCTCTTCCCGGAACCCGGGCCTCGTCAAATACTAGGCGACTTGTCGTCAGGTGGGCTGTGAGTGTTGTGTGTGACAGTGTGGCAGCAGCCCGCAGGCGGGTGAGGGAGACATCCAGGAAGTGGGATGTTTTTCTTATCCATGGGTGCGGGGCGGAGTCTGAGCGGTAATGACCCATGGTGGTGGCACGGAGGGCGTCGCCTAGCGAGGTATCCCAGGTGAAGCGGCAGACCAGAGATATCAGACGTTTTACAGTGGAGAATGTCAGTGAGAAGGGGGTGATGTTTACATCTGACGGCCATCTTGGCATCAGCAACCGCCACCTTGTTGACCCAGCTCTTATTTTTTCTTAGTATTATGCATTACATCGGCGCCTAACTCTAAATAATTTATGGTAAATAGCATGTTATCTATTATCTATTGTCTTTTGTATTGTTGTTAATGTTTCATGTATAATGTCTTTGCTTTTAAGCAGTTAAAGTAGGAAAATGGAGGTCAAAAGGGTGAACTCGGGCCTCGTCAAAGACTAATGGATAATTTCCCCATTGAAAGTACTATTCGCGTTTGGCAAAATTCACTTGTGGCGATGGTTTGGCAAGACTAATTATATCGCCAAATGTGAGGGATCACTGTACTACCTAGAAGCAATTGAAAAATACCAACACTGGCTTCGAACATCCACAGGACATTCAAGCAGGGATGGAGTATTCGTATTCGAATAATTATTATTTGAAATAAAAATATTCCCATTCATATTCGAATACTTGTTAAAAATATTTGTATTCCTCGAATAATCAGATGAATAATTCTAATTTATTATTAGAAATAACAGTCGTTGTTCCTTACAACTCTAGCTTCCTGGTTGGATGTGTATAGTACAGGTTCGCAGGCCGTGGCAGCCAGCAGGGCGGCATCTGGAGTTTGACTCTGTTGCCATTTGCAAGTGGATGACGACTGGGTTGTCCAGGTTGAAATAGGCTCATTGTTGGAATTATTCTTTACTGTTGTGTTGCCGCCTGGATATTACATGTACAGTGCTGCGGTGTCTCCCGGAGGTTACAGCCAATTCACTGTTCGTGTAAGCAGTGTGCCAGACGGTGTAAACAGTGTGATACTCAGTCGTGACGATAACCGTTACAGTTCCCACAGCCGTGATTAACCTGTCTAGAGTGTGTACCTGACGGCATTGCAAAGTATCAAAGTGACACGTTATGAACTATAATTTTAAGTTTGTGCAGTGCGATTGTATCACAAATAATTACAGCAGTACAGTAATGGAAAACTGGTTATTGTCACAAAAAATTTACCATTGCATAACTTTGGTACAGTGCTATATTGAATTACAGCAAGAAATATATTCATGAATGCCTCCATGAATACTTTCATGAAGTATTTATATTTGTATTCAAATTACGTAATAGTATTTCAGTGTATTCACATTCGTATTCGTATTTAAATATTCAACTCTTGTATTCACTCCATCCCTGCAGTCAAGGATGGGCAGTTTACTGTACGTCAAGCAGAAGGTCGTTTCAATGGTGGCTGGAGAGACATGGCACTCGAGAAAACCTACAACCATGATGTCAAGGCAAAACTCTTCACTGGCATCAGTCAGTGGCCAGCACCTGTGTCAGGCATACATCTGTGTCAGGCATCAGTCAGTAGCCAGCACCTGTGTCAGGCATCAGTCAGTAGCCAGCACCTGTGTCAGGCATCAGTCAGTAGCCAGCACCTGTGTCAGGCATCAGTCAGTAGCCAGCACCTGTGTCAGGCATCAGTCAGTAGCCAGCACCTGTGTCAGGCACACATCTGTGTCAGGCATCAGTCAGTAGCCAGCACCTGTGTCAGGCATCAGTCAGTAGCCAGCACCTGTGTCAGGCACACATCTGTGTCAGGCATCAGTCAGTAGCCAGCACCTGTGTCAGGCATCAGTCAGTAGCCAGCACCTGTGTCAGGCACACATCTGTGGTCAGGCATCAGTCAGTAGCCAGCCACCTGTGTCAGGCATCAGTCAGTAGCCAGCACCTGTGTCAGGCACACATCTGTGTCAGGCATCAGTCAGTAGCCAGCACCTGTGTCAGGCATCAGTCAGTAGCCAGCACCTGTGTCAGGCACACATCTGTGTCAGGCATCAGTCAGTAGCCAGCACCTGTGTCAGGCACACATGTGTCAGGCATCAGTCAGTAGCCAGCACCTGTGTCAGGCATCAGTCAGTAGCCAGCACCTGTGTCAGGCATACATCTGTGTCAGGCATCAGTCAGTAGCCAGCACCTGTGTCAGGCACACATCTGTGTCAGGCATCAGTCAGTAGCCAGCACCTGTGTCAGGCATACATCTGTGTCAGGCATCAGTCAGTAGCTAGCACCTGTGTCAGGCATCAGTCAGTAGCCAGCACCTGTGTCAGGCACACATCTGTGTCAGGCATCAGTCAGTAGCCAGCACCTGTGTCAGGCATACATCTGTGTCAGCCATCAGTCAGTAGCCAGCACCTGTGTCAGGCACACATCTGTGTCAGGCATCAGTCAGTAGCCAGCACCTGTGTCAGGCACACATCTGTGTCAGGCATCAGTCAGTAGCCAGCACCTGTGTCAGGCATACATCTGTGTCAGGCATCAGTCAGTAGCCAGCACCTGTGTCAGGCACACATCTGTGTCAGGCATCAGTCAGTAGCCAGCACCTGTGTCAGGCATACATCTGTGTCAGGCATCAGTCAGTAGCCAGCACCTGTGTCAGGCACACATCTGTGTCAGGCATCAGTCAGTAGCCAGCACCTGTGTCAGGCATACATCTGTGTCAGGCATCAGTCAGTAGCCAGCACCTGTGTCAGGCACACATCTGCAATGACTGCTGAACCCCTACTTTTGGAGGTAGGCCTATGCTGTTCTTATTACATGTTAATAGTCTAGTTTAATTCTCTACATAACTTTATAGTCTTCTAAAAGAGTTGCGAAAAGTCATACGTGTATAATGTTATCTCGAAGGATTTACCGGAAAATTCCATTATAACGAGCTATGTGAGGAGCTGATAACGTAAATTTGATTTAGCGGAAAATTTGATTTACAGGAATCGGCCTTGGCTGAATTATTCTGTTATATCGAGCTTCTATTGTATAGTATATGTTTACTATGGTTTCTTGATTTTTCAAAATGGGTATAATATACCCGAGTTTAGTGGTAGTGTGACAAGAAAATACGTTTCACACTCCAGGGTTAATAACGACACACTGCTTTCTCTCAGAAATCCAGTTTTCAAGCCACTTTAAAATATTTCCAGTTATGCCGTGTGACTTTAATTTCTTAAGTAAATGCTTATGGAGGTTTACAAATTTGTTACTTCGCTTCATTTAAAACTCTCGGTGCAATAGAGTCTGGCCCGGGGGATTTGTTAACTTTTAGAGTTTATCCATTGCTTTAATTACTGTGTCCTCAAGAAATTCGCAATTGCTCAATGGAATTACATTACGTTGATCGAAGCCCACTTCTTCTATTACATTTATGTCTTTAACTGTAAAAACAGAAGCAAAGTAATAATTTAATATATCCCATTTCATTTCATTATTAATATGTTCACAGTTTTCGAGGCCAAGTGGACTTCTGTTCGCTGTGATAACTTTCTTCTTGTGCACGTAACTGAAAAATTCTTTGGGTTCAATTTACTGATACTTGCAATACATAATTCAAGATCTATCTTACTTTTCTTTATCAACATTTTCATATAGCGCCGTAGAATTTTGATTTAAATTTTTTTGCTTTTAGATGACAAGTATTTATAGTAGGCCCATTTTTCAGTAAAAGCCCTGCTTCAATTTGGCTGTTCCACCACTTGGGTTTATTCTTATCATCATGTGAACGTCTTGTCCCGACTGGAATGCAAGACTTCACAGCATTATTCAAGATATTGGTAAACATCCCCCATGATTCGTCTATATCAGTTTCATATGACAATATGCTCCAATCTGTTTCTGATAAAACCGACCTAAGTATCAAAGTTACCTTGTCTGTACAAGAAAATATGTTCATCGCTAACGCTTTCCCTATGCACTATAGTACACTATGAGATTCATATCACAGATCATGATTCTATAGTTGCTAGTGGCAAATTCAGGGCCAATATTCACATTCTTTACTAAATCAGCATTTGTTAAAAAAAATACAAGGTCTAATTATGTTGTCACCTCTCGTGGGTTTGTGAACATATTGAGTTAAGGAACTTTCTAATACATCACTATAGAAGTCATGACTCAAGTGAGTTTAGCAGATTCCCCCAGGAAGAAGCAGCTAGGTTGAAATCACCAAATTATCTTGTCATAGCTTGTTTTCAGCTTAAATATTGTGAACCGGGGGGTCTATAAATGAGTCTGATTAAATTCTTTTCCGAACGGATCTTTAGCTGCAAAAATAGAGAATCCACATTACCAATCCTCTCGTATTCTATGACCGTAGGATGAAGACTGGCTTTTATGTATAGTAATACTCCTCCGCCTGTTCTATTCGGCCTTTTGCAACTTAACATTAAGTAACCGGGTAAATTAAATTCAGCTAAAGTCTTTATTTGTAGTGTTTAGCCAAGATTCTGATACACCAATAAAATTATAATCTTTGGTCGCAACAAGGGCTTCAAGGTCTGAAAATTTAGTTCGGATGTTGTGCGCATTGACCATTCAGGCTTTTATGATATTTCGCACTGGATTCGCGTCGTGGGGTCATTTACTTCAGCGAAGGTACTCGAGCTTATTGGCCGCTTTTTAACATGAAATTAGAAAATAGCTAATTAGTACAGTGATCCCTCACGTTTGGCGATTTAATTAGTCTTGCTAAACCATCGCCATAAGTGAATTTCGCTAAACGCGAATAGTACTTTCAATGGGAAAATTATCCATTAGTCTTTGAGGCCCGAGTTCACCCTTTTGACCTCCATTTTTGTACTTTAACTGCTTAAAAGCAAAGACATTACACATGAAACATTAACAGCAATACAAAAGACAATAGATAATAGCTAACAGATGTTATTAACCATGAACTATTTAGAGTTAAGCCTGGTGAGATGATTGAGTGTGGTGGTTGTGTAGGCAGTGGTGGTTGTGTGTTTACCTTTCCTCCACTCTCGTTTCTCTGCTTTTTTGCCCTTGTCATTAATATCGTCACCTGGCTTCCTCGAACCACCACCACCAGTACTTGTAGATGATATAGTCTTAGCGCAAAATGCCAAAGGTACCGTCACTTGGAGCAAAAAACAGCGCAGTCGTCAAGATTGCTGCCGGGAAGATAACAAACACCAACATGGACGCTTGTGGACGGTGCCTTCTGGGCCGACGTCATTCCGTGATGTCAGTGCGCGTCTTGCCAAAAGTGAATTTGAAGCGCCAAATTGGGATTCTGGTACCATATCTAACCTATCGCCAATACGGTGTTTCGCCAAAGTGAGACTCTCCAAAGCGAGAGACCACTGTAGTAATTTGCGGGGAGGCAGTGGCCAAGTGGTTAGTATCTGAGAGGGGTGAGCTCGAGGTTGCGAGTTCGAATCTCGCCGGGGGTAACTCTTTTGGCAATCTTTAGCACGGTGACCGGATGATTAAAACCTGGTAGTGGTGAGCACAAGGTCCCGAGTTCAAGTCCCGCCAGGAAAAACTGTTTCTTCCATCGTCGAGTAACCGAAGATACCAATATGCTGCCCATCAACCTCACCTTCGACTGCAAGACAACTATTTACCTTGAAAGCGTTGTTATAGGAAGTACGCGGCGCACTGGTCCGGGGGATGATGCCTGATATGATGATGTCATGTGATTTAGTTTTGTACTCTTTGATCATCCGCCTGTACTTCTCCAGCAGTTCCTTGGATCTGGTGTTCACAAGGTGATTTGGACCAGTGTGTATGACAAGAAGTGTGTTTGGTGCTACTATAGCGTACGGTCTACATCGGGGCCTGCAGTCTACGCTCCCCTAACGTCTACAAAGATCCCGCCTGACCTAACCTGACCTGACTACCCCATAGCTTTAATGTACATTCTAACAAGTCCACACCTGACCTGACCTTACCTGACCTGAGTACCGGGACCCTACTCAACCTTATAAAATAGGAATCAACGAAGTAATGTCTCAGTATCCTCCTAAAATTCACGCCGAACATCAGTTTGACACTCCTCCTTTACAATGTTGTTGAAAGAATTCTACAGAAGTGTCATCTTGACAGAAGAAACAGCGGTTAAGTTTTTACGTGAAAGCAATCTTCTGGACACGCCACAAGAAGCAGAGCCTTGTCATCCATGTGGTAGTGTTAGGCAAGAAAAAAAAGTGACAGGGGTGGGGAATATCGGCCTGTGCTTAATAAATTACTTACTAAAGATTTGTTTTTTCTATAATACTCTACTGTATAATAGACAATATCATATAGCAATAGTAAGTTGCAGCCTGAAGTATAAGAGTGTAGAGTGTAAATAGCGAGTAAGAAATGTAGACCGCACGCTATAGTGTAAAATGTCCCGGTAGACCGCACGCTATAGTAGCACCGAGTGTTTTCTATAATGCCGTTTATTGCCTCATCACAGGCTGCTGTGATGTCGTCAAGGTGACCACCTGGCATACAAAACGGTTTCCTCTGTGATCGAGCTCTTCCGCAAAAGTCACGCATCTTGCATTTTACTATTAAATCGCTTCAGACTCTGGTCTCGTGAACATCATCATCTTCTTTCGCCAGGATCTGGTAACTATTGTACATCGTGATCGGTAAAAAATATTTAATTTCGACTGGGCGGCCACCATTCCTGACTGAAATGAAAGGTTCCTCCTCTGCAGCAGGTCAATAGGAGGTGGCAGCAGCAACATGATTCATAATAGATCCAGGAGAACAACATATGTTTGAAGCAACAAACTCCTGAAGGGTACAATACTTCTGGGCGAAGTCTTAGGGCCAGATTGTTAAATGTCGCCTTTCCCGTCCCATGACGAGTCCACACGACGAGTTCTCAGCGCTACACGGGGACCCAGGGTAATGTTGAAGCCTTCCACGTCTTTTCCCTTCGTGTAGTCCCGTCATGGTAAGGTTGGTATGCCGGAAGGAGTACTATGCCACGTCTGTGCTGTGCAGTAATGTATCTCCTTCAGAAAAATCAGTGAAACTTGGTTGGGAAATGTGTGGGTTGTCACCGGGAGGCAACCGTAGTGTAACGGTAGCACGTCCGCCCGGCAAGTGGAAGGTCTCGGGTTCGATCCCCGAGCGGTGCCTGCCTTTTCGGTGAACCCCCTACCTCTAACAGGAAATAATAGTTAAGTGTCTCAAAAACCAGGGAAGTGACCGAATTAATACGAAAATACGAAAACAAGTGCGCCCCGCCCCGCCCCGCATTATGCCAGCATGCCTGCCAGATGCTGAGTGGTCTGCTCTGCCCAGCCCTGCCTGTGGTATGTGTGTGTGTCTCCCGGTTAGATTACAAACCACTCTTTTTATTACGCACAAAGGTAAATTTCGCTAATAAACAAGTAAAAAGTAACAAAGTCACTAAAATGTCTTTATCTTATCCAATAATAGGATGAAAAGTACAGAGGAGATCAGCGCCAGCGAAGGGAATGGTGAAGACATGGTCTGTGCTTGGTCTTTATTTGTTTACCTTCAAAAGCGATGCGACGATACTCGTCGTGGCTCAAAACATTTTGACGGTACCAATTACGTGACGAAGTACACTCTTCACCTAAGAGAACATTTGACAATCTGGCTGTTTGTATTTCCGGTTCGTCTCCTCCACTTCCTTCAGCAGGTTGCAAAACTTATTAGGTGATGAATTCTTTAGAAAAAACCCTGAGGAATACTGGACTCCACAGTCCTCACATGTTCGCAGAGTAGAAGACATAAAGCAAAGATTAATTAAGACTTGAAAAATTTACTCAAAGTTCAGAAAAATGCTCTTAAAGTTCAGTAAAGCTGTGCTCATGAATTAAATTTAAAATGACAGTGCATGGAAAGAAGATACTGCTGTGTTCGATGCCTCCAGTACTGGGAGTTTGCTCTTGCAGGATCTTGAAAATGCCAGAAAGACCAATAGCTTACCCCGAGCCTCAGTCCGAATGAGACCCTCATAACCCGGCGCTTACAGCTTTTGTCCTTGCAGTTTTGTAACATAGACAAGGCTGACATAGTCACTCAATACAATGATGGAGTGAAAAAAATACATCCCCTACAAAATATCAGAGATAAGAAGAGTGAAGCAATAGCTTAATGGCAGATCCATGGATGCAAAGAAGAAAATGGATGCATTATGGAATAGATTTAGGAGGCATGGTGGAGAAAGTGTTTATAACAAATACAAGAGTGAAAGGAATGAATACACCAGGGTAAGAAGAGGAGTCCAAGTCGAGTATCAAAGAGATATAGATAAATACAAGGACCAACCTTAACTTTTTAATAGTTATGTCAAAGTAAAACCAAAGTGAAATATAAGATTCAATGCAATTCAATTGATGAATGGAATACTTATACTAATGAAGAGGAGATTTATGAAATATCAACTACAAAATTCCAGTCTGTATTCACAAAAGACAAATATTTGATGCAGAAAAACCGTACTCAGAAATACATAAACTGGATGATATTGTAATAATAGGAAATGGAGGAAACATAAATATAAAATGAAATTAAATCTCTGAATAAAAGCAAAGCTAATGGACCAGAAGCGATCTTTTGCTGGGTGTTAAAGGAATGTGCGGAAGAACTAAGTAAGCCACTACACATATTAATGTGGTGCATAAAATCACTAGAACCACTTGGCCAAGTGGTGTATCCTATTAGCTTGATTGGTAACATTCTCACCTGCGAGAGAATGTTCTGGTGAAGGTCAGTTCGCATCTCGGCCACGGCTAACAGAAAAAGGGAATTATTTATTTCCGCATTATGATTACCACCCTCAGTCAGATTGTCTGTTGGAAGGACATACTGACGGGAAATCAGAAGGTATCTGTGGCCCAGGGCAATGTAAAGCTCTTGTCGGTTGCAGCCTTCCTCCCATGACAGCATTACATGGCTCCATCAACGGCACAGTGCAGTTCTGTCAACAGGGCACTCACAACCCCCCCTTGACCAAAAACTGCCCCTTCAGGAATCTCCCTCAGAATACCATCACAACGACAAGTTAAGAAGATAAAAGAATAATAATAAAAAGTAAGAAGATAAAGGAAGAGAGAAGAGATCCCTCCCTAAAATTAGCGGCACTACGTACATTAATACAAGAATTCTGGAGATACGAGAAATTACCAGAGAACAGTAAAGAGGAAATATACGTACTTCCATTATCTAAAGAAGGTGACCAGATAGGACCCTTTAAACTACAGACCTGTTTCACTAACAAGTGTAGTGTATAAAACTATGGAAAAGACCATTCAAAGATTTCAATTGGGTTGAGCACTTGGGAAAAAATATGATAACAGAGACAATGCAATTTATATAGGATCATGCGTTATATATTTACGAATTTTTTCATACCAGTCACAAAAAGATTACATGAATGAGAAAGATATTGTGAAAGTTCATTATGAAGGTGGTTTGAATAGGAATGTCTTAAAATGAATGAAAGACTAACCAAAGGGAGGGAGATGATGGCTTTGATAAAAGACTGTGTCAAGGTAGAGGAATGTGAAGAATAAAGTACCTACCACAAGTTTCAGTATCACCTATTATGTTCCTGATTTATATGTACGACATGGCGAATGGTTCAGAAAGTTATGCGAGGTTGTTTCCACATGATTTAGAAACCATTTAAGTGGAGAAACTGAAAGCATTGTAGACTGTTAATGGAAGACTTGGATAATGATATGAGTTAAATATGGAGAATAGAATTTAATGCAAAAAAAAAATTAAAATATATAAAGAAATCTAGATTTTATTGGTGTATTGACCTGTGGAAATATGTGGACAATAAAATGGAAAATGCTAGAGTATTCGCAAGTCTAAAGTTGAGATTGACCCAATGAGATATGGAGACATGGTACACGTCAATTTTCGGTCGCTAATTTTGAGGGTTTACTGTATTTTGATTTCGTAATACACGTTAACTATATGAATAGGCTGTCGAGAGTTGCCATTTGTGGCAACTTCACAGGATAAGAAGCGAATTTTACTTCTTCTTCTGCCACTGATTGCATCAAACTGTAGTAGAACTAGGCAGACAAATCTACCAGAAAAAATACCATAGTCATAAAAATAGGGGAATGCTAAGGAACCAAAATTTACCAGAGACAAAACCCTATGAGAATAACTCATTTATCGAAAATCACGACTGAGTAAACACACACAAACTTACTACATGAATGAAGGATTGCCACCCTAGTTTTTGCTAGAATTTCTGGATTACAATTTCTCGGCTTACATCCCTTAACTATACACTACTAGGTAAACAGGGGCTATAGCATGAGAGAACACCAGCCCAAATTGGTTTCATCCAGCTGAGCATGACAAATAAAATAAATAAAAGGTAAAATTCTAGTCCTTTCCCGCCCTTATTAGTGGTTTTCTTTCAGACCTTCACAGATTCCTTCAGAATTTTCAGATACCTCTAAACCGTAATTATAAAGTGAGGGAGAGATGCCCCCTTCAACACCCCCTCACCCCCTGGACCCCTTAAAAATAAATTATGGTTAATATTACTAATCTAACCCCACTATAACCTAACCTCACTAAAACCTAAAATAGCCTCACCTAACCTCCTAGCGAGATCCCCCCAAAAAATTATTACTAACCTAACCTATATAAGTATTACTAATCTAACCTCATTATAACTTAACCTAACCTAATCAAAACCTAAAATAACTTTCAACCGAGATCCCCCCCAAAATTATTACTAACCTAACCTGGTAAAATTCTAGTTCTTTCCCGCAATTAGGTCTCGCTAGGAGGTTTTTGGTAAGGCTAGGACAGTAAGGCGTCGTTAGGTTAGTAATGTTATTTTCGGGATCCCGAGGGGGGGTGGGTGACGGGGGCATCTCTCCCCCACTTTAAAATTACGTTTTAGAGGTATCTGAAGGGTTCTGTGAAGGTCTGGAGAAAAAACACCCACTAATAAGGGCGGGAAAGGACTCTAGAATTTCACCGAGCTTCCTTCCTTACTAAAGTAACTATCGTGGGCATATTGGTATATAACCTTCGACATGTAATGCGATTCACCCTCTGTCCTTGACTCCTTGGACAAACACTTCTTATGTGCCATGCATTGTTTACCATTTTCTCACCTGTTTCACCCCACATTATAATGGCCATAACTTACTTTATAATGTCCATCTTCATTTCCAAGGAAGAAGTGCTGGACTTCTTGCCATCCGTCACCACTGGCTCCACTCTTGCGCTTCTTGGACATGCCGAGATGATGTTTTCCGTCATAACCATGAATAGAACCTTCCAGGTTCCAGCCGCCATTGTGTAAAACAGCAAACACTACACGGTGACGCGGAACAGCTGCTCGCAATGTTGCCAGATCGTGTGATGTCAATTTCACCAGAGAACTATATATATATATGAACATTTCAACTGATTTCACCCACATTAATCGCTATCATATCACTTTGGTTCTTAGCATGATATGTAACTGAAAATAGTAATTGATACTTAAGTTTGATAAGTAAATTGAAACACAAAATAATATATCCCACAAGCTTCTTCAAATGATGTATTTACATTGTGAAATCCACGAGTACTCCAAGAGGCTCTACACGATATGTTCAAACAGCGGAGGCAACAGATATTACCACATGAACTACCACGTGTAGGTCTCACGGCCTCTTGTAGCTTCCTTATTTTCTTATGTTCTTATATGTTCTTTTATTGATATCGTTGTCAGCCTTTAAATTGATGTAAGCATGAACTCGCTGAACTTGCCACCATTGAGTGCAACCATGAGAAGATTTCAAACATCCTTGTAATTACACATGTGATCACACATACACAAGATTCGCTGTACTGAATAGGTGATTAACAGGTCGAAGTAAACCAATGAAAAGCAATGACGTGCTGAACCGTGGCCCCCGGGACACAGGCCTGTGCAGAGTTATACGCGTATACTATTGACTGCTCTAGTGTATAATTAATAACTCTGTAGGCCTGTGCGATCGCCTGTGACGCAGTGGCGGAACAAGGGGTGTAAAAATGGGGGGGGGCACAGTTAAATATGGGGGGCACTCGGGGAGGCACCATAGTTTTCATATATATATATATATATATATAGTTTAAAAAAAAAAAAAAATTCGTTTAATGTTTATTTATTATTTGCAAAAAGGGGGGGCATGGCCGCATGCCCCCCCCCCCCCCCCTCGGTACGCCACTTAACAGGAGGGTAAGCAGCCGGTATCTATCAATGGGGGGGGGGGACCGTTGTTGTATGGAGGGGGGGCACTATGGCAAGCGAAGCTCAAGGGCATTCTGACGCCACATAGAAGGGTATTATGGCATATCGTCAGTCACAGGTCCAAGCAGTTTCGGCAGCCATGGTCCATGGCCAGTGGGGAGGCACCTGGGGGGGGACGTGCCGCCCCCTCCCGTAGCTACCCCACTAGCTATAGTCGAATTGACGTAATGTTATAAGGTAGAACGAAAACTAGGCAACAGCCATTACTTTGCAAGGAGGACTAAATAACCTCAAATCACACGTAACATCCCTCCCTCCCTCTCCCACTCAGCGCCGCCAGGAAATTTTGACTTGGGTGGCTAAGTTTGGGCACAGATCTAGTGTGGGGTGCTCCACTGCTCATAGCCATTGAAAAAAAATGGTTAAATTTTAATTAGCCCTCTTGACAGTCTGACCCAGATCTGCGGTGGTCTATGAAATTTCAGGGGACTCCGTGGCCACCCCCTAGACCCGCCACTGCCCACTCTCTCCCTTTCTCTCTCTACTTACCTTACGCTGCAGAAATATGAAGAAAAGCAACAAAATAAAACGTTGATTGGATAAAAATAATCCTCTTCCTCCTCCCAGCTGCCTGCACACGCGCCCTGCCTCCATCCCGGTGTCGAGGCTCGCTCTCGACTGTCGCTCGTATCGGATTACTCAAGGAACTCAACACTGCTTCGAAACACTAAACCTTTCCCTTATTTCTTTCCCACGCCCTTATCGGTTGACCTTTGACAAATAATGCTTGACCTGTAACGTTATCTAAGTCTTCAGTGTTAGTTAATGTGAGTTAGTATTTGTGTTGGTATAGTTTTATAATATCTTTTTATAAAGTTTATTTTGATAGGATTCGTTTGTGCTTCGAACTCGTTAACAACGTCGCAGAGGATTGTGGGTATGATATCTTTTTTTTTTTTTTTTTTGCTACGTAGTTTGTGGGTTGTTAAAGGACGGAATTGCTTTGTTAGCAGTGGCGTAGCTAGGTATGGGGGGGCAATGGGGGGCACTAAGCAGGCGGAGCTCAGGGGCCACTGATGCCACATAGAAGGGTATAAGAGCACATTCTAAGATCAGATCAGTGGTAGGTATTAGAAAGTTATACAGAATATGACAGCCATGACCGGTGGGGGGGCACCTGGGGGACACAGGATTCTCATGTGGGGGCACATTCCCCCCATGCCTCCCCACATTATGACACACAAACTGCTAACTAAATATATTTTTTATAATGAGGACAGAATAAGCAAACACACATGTGGGGTTGTCTAAAGCGTGCCTGGCCATTCTGATGTCACGCATTTAATCCCCACTCGCTCAAGGGAATTTTCACTGAGAAACATAGGCGGTTACTGTCCCCCTTGAGTAAGTGGATGGAGTATGGCTAGTATGGTATGTATGGGAGTATGGTAGGATGGAGTGTGAGGTCCAAACTTTACCCGGAGATCGGTCTCTATAAACTCTAAGCTCTTTCCAGGAGGGTAACAGCTGGAGATAGCGTTTCCAGCGCGTGATCAGGCTGAGTGAATAATACACACATACTCCGTATAGTTCAGTGGCCTAATAGCGCGGCGCGTTACTCTGTGGTCCCGCGCTCAAATACCCTATCAAGAGATTTTTCACTAATACTTACGGGCTGTTATTGATCCCCGCAAATGGATGGGTGTGCGTGTGGTGTGTGAGGCTCTAGCTTTACCCAAAGATTATGATCTCAAAGCTCTTTCCGGGAGGGTTACAGCTGGTGATCGCATTCTGCGCGTGATCAAGACCGTGTGTGAATTACACACACACATTAAAGAAATCTATACTTACCAAACCAACTTAACAATACTTTTCTCTGGGGTTTAAAAACATTTATAAATGGCACCAAACAGTAAATCATGACACCTCACACACGGTGGCACCATGAAGGATTAAATGATGAAAAAGAGAGAGAGAGAGAGAGAGAGAGAGAGAGAGAGAGAGAGAGAGAGAGAGAGAGAGAGAGAGAGAGAGAGAGAGAGAGAGAGAGAGAGAGAGAGAGAGAGAGAGAGAGAGAGAGAGAGAGAGAGAGAGAGAGAGAGAGAGAGAGAGAGAGAAATTTGCTCGTGGAGACTGTAAAATAATACTTTCTGTGCTAAAGGATAGTAATGACTCATCACTTTATGGTTCCTGGACCTTCGTTTGCATTGTAATGAAAACTGTTTATCTCATTTTCTGTTGACCCGCGACATTAACAATCTAACTACTAGAGCAGTGTTAGTCTCACCGTAAATGTCCTTCAGTGTTGCTATCATGTGATCCACAAATTACTGGGGCAGCACAGAGTTCAAGTGACAGTGCTGTGTATTGGTAAGTATGAATGGAACTCTCTCTCGCCAGTGCAAATTTTAAGGACTGGTTTGTTTATAAGTGAATTAATTATGAATTGTGAGAGCATCTATAAACTGTAAATATGTATAACAATATTTCTTGTTTCTTTTTTGAAATATGCAAGAAAACCTGCGCAGCCTCAGCATGATGTGTTGTGGCGCACACGTATCGTGCTCTGCGATCCTCTCCATGCATCAAGGTGAGGACCGGGTATTGTCCACCACATAAGAATACCACCTGATGAAACATATGTGCCTTTGTATACTACGAGTGTGACTCGTGACTAGTGTGACTAGTGTGTATACTACGGTACGTACTTGTACCTGAATGTGAAAAATGTCTTATTCTTACACATCCTGTAACTGCAGCGATAGAAGGAAAATGTATTGATGATGTAAAACATTTCAACGTTTATTCGACAATAATAGAGAAGTATGTGATCGTGTTAGTAGACGACCTTGCCCGGTGTTGGTCTGGCCGGAGAAAACCCCCAGGTGGAGGGCGGCCGGGGCAGCGCGGGTCCCCA
This sequence comes from Chionoecetes opilio, assembly GCA_016584305.1. NCBI lineage: Eukaryota > Metazoa > Arthropoda > Malacostraca > Decapoda > Majidae > Chionoecetes > Chionoecetes opilio. The sequence goes on from JACEEZ010021771.1 coordinate 256,794, forward strand.
CTCCAGGAGCCTGGCTAGGGACGCCCACGCCAGGTCGGCTGTGGCAGGCAATGGTGGTGTCGCCTGGCACTGCAGCTTGGCATCAAAGGGAGACGAGTATAAAAATGATGTGGCGAGGAACTGGGCACTGCTGGGTGTGGAGGGGCAGGCGCTTAGGCCAGCCCAGGTTGCGCGCGTGCAGGATGTCCACCCACAGCGTAGGGCCTCGCGCGTGGACAGGGGCTTGCTGCTTCTGGGACTCCGTTACTCCACCATCTTCAGGGGACCGAAAAGGTAGCCAGCACTGCAACTCTCGTCAGGGTTGGAGATGAACTGGGCGTACAGCTCCTGGTAGCGGGTGAGGCTGATGCCACCAGCCTTATTGTCTTCATCCTGTGGAAGCAACCGTCTGGCTCAGCCGTTTGTCTTATTATATACACTGCCTGTCTCTTATGGCCGTTTCATTGCGATTTATAAAAGATACAAAGCATTTCATATGGAAATTTATTTGGAAACAATATTTTTTGAGTGCAGCAAAAGTGATTTAATTTCCAAGGGTGGTAATCTTCACTTTCAGGCAATTGTCCATCGACAAAATGAGTGTCTAACTTCAAGTCAATGAAAGTTAAGTAGTTGAATGAGAGTATAAACTAACTTCCTAATCGTTTGTTCACACACTCGTCCTTTGATAAAACAGCCTTAATGTAACTAGAATTATCTTCATTTGCATAATATTCGGAAACATACTCTTAAATCAAGTACAACGGGAAGCAAAAGGTTATTCGTCTTCAAAGCTAACATATTTTCTTTAGTCTACACGTCGGTCTTTTATTATCGTGGCGTGATGCTACTCAAGTTCATATTCTTTCCCCTCCGGCTATCTTGCCACTTCTAGTACTATAAATCACTATGTGCTTCCTACCAAATTTACATTTCTTCCATACATAAAGCCTCCTCACAAACACGGAGTGGCGCCCGCTCTGTGTTTTCGTGGGATTTAGCACTACAAGAGGGCGGCTTCCCAACCCAGACGCTCTAATACCTTTCTGTCACCTCCTACGACACCCACGAAATACGGAGACAGGCAATCTACGTCAGTGTCTGGGAGCTGGCTATATGATTAACTAACCAGGCTGATTGCACCACATATATATGAAAAACAACAATAATCTATTACCGACGTTATCTCTTATCATTTTATCATCTTCAATAGAAAATACGAAGTTTGTATACTTACGTTGCAAAGTTTGTTGTATGCATCATCAATCTCCTGGCAGGAGGAGAAGGCACTCCTGGAGATGCAGTCCAGCCTGTACTCATCGACGCCAACAAAACCGTCACCTGTTGGCGCGGGACAACAGAATAGTTGAAATGGAAGGGGAGGGGCGAGCCGTGTGGGGTTTCATGATACCATCAAAATTCAAATGTCTCCTAGTTAATAATTTTATGAAAATAGCAATCTATTTAATGAACAGGACTTGGAGTTGGTGTATATAATATTACAACAGTGTTTTCTAGTGCCTAAGTTATGAGTATGAAGCGACTAGAAAGCTCACGTGAGTCTGTGTTTTCATTTTTCTAACTTACAATATAATGTAAAGCACAGTTTGCTAAAGACAGATGTTGCAGACTATAGTGTTCAATGCAATGGGTGGACGGGCATCGGTTGTCTGGAGGTTGTGAGGTTGAGGAAATGAGGTGTTTTTCATGAAGGTATTGAGCTGCGACAGCCGATACCTGTCAGCTGGCAGTTCACAAATAGCACACGCGTCATCCATCGGTAATGGACGATTATGAATCTTAAAAATGGTTTGTTAACAAGCAGAATACCAGAGCAGGAATTTATACATGATTATAATTATAAAGTGACATTCTGACGTAGAAGTTTACACTTTGTGAAACGTTGTCTTTGAATTCTGACGACCCAAATGAGCGCAAAGAAAATATTACTGTTGACATCAATAAGTACCTATTATGTAACAAAAAGAAATTCGAGCTCTGGTTGTAGTTTGATAAAGCAAAAGAAAAGTAATAAACTAAAAAGCAAATGATCATTCAGGCAGTAGTGAAGGGGGGAGAGGTAGGAGGAGGGAGGAGCCGTGTCCTGCATGCTGAGAGGCGGCTCCTCGTGGCTCAGCCTTTGCCTCACTGGAAACACGAGGACCTGTCAAGGTAAGTATATAAAGGAAAAAAATCACACCTCACACAAGCAGGGCGCCATATAATACCAGCAAGCAAAACGTAAAGTGTAGACAAATATGTACTTATCTAAGTCACGTCAAACATCAAGAAAGGGAGTACAGAAAAGTATACGATGGAAGCTTCTTGCAGATTGGAATCATTCCATAAACACAAACGGAAATAAAATTGTGTGGGGTGGAATGAAAGAGATAGGAATGTACACAGTCTATGGGTGTAGCCACGTCCTGCTACAGTCTCGATGGAGTTACGGCGAGGTTCATGTTAAGTCAGGAATTGTTGAACATTACTTTATATACGTCGCTCCAAGAAATTTAGCTTTATAGATAGAAGTGAATCTGATGAATTTTAACAGCAAAACGGTGTTAAAATCCAGGTTTCTTGACATTATAATGATATTTAATTTATTACATTTACATATAGAGAAAGTCTAAAATTTTCTGAATTGAAAATGTAAACTGCTAATACTTTATTGTTTTATATATTCATAATTTCTGGCAAAGTTGGAGGCAGGTTATTATTGTATGAGAGATTTCTGGTTGATCTCAAATTCACACTTGTAGTGAAGGATATAACGCTTTTTTTTTTATATATTGAAGACTGCATTATTTCGAACCATCTTTATCATGATGTACACTGCAGAAAGCTTCGAACAGGTAAACTACCTACGTGCTAACGGGAGCTACGGTGTGTGCAGCAAGCAAGCTAACAAATGTTCACTACTAGGAATTTCTACGGAATACTGGTGTCTACAGATCCAGGTATGTGGTGCCAATTTTCGTACATTTGCAACTAGAAATGCCTCTGACTAGATTTAAGCTTTAGGGGATTTACCGTAAGCTCTGGGGTACAAAATAAGGAACATTACAGCCGGAGCTACCAAGAGATTCCCCTACAAGCGGGGTTCCACAGGCAAACATGACGCCTGGGATTTCAATCTCTTGTGTGTCCTTAGTAACATACCATCAACGTCAATTGTCTTAAACTGGTTAGCTATGAACAACTTGAAAGCCACTGGGAAGGATGAATAATCCTTGCCCACACAAACGTTCTGTACTGCTTGCTTGAACTCGTCAATTGACACCTCTCCGTCCTGGAACCAACAAGGGGAATCTATATGAATACCGTTTATAGCCTGTGGTGACACCTGGAACGAACTCTTCTAGTGAAGAATCTAACACCTGGAACGAACTCTTCTAATGAAGAATCTAAAAGAAGACTGAGTGGGCGGGGAATGCTTGCTTTTTTAGGAGCCTCGGACAGTGTGCTTGGTCAGAGACTTGTGAAAAATTTATTTCAGAAATGGGTAACAAATGGAAGTGATAGACTAAAATAATCGCATTCTAGTAAAAAAAAATCACATAAAAGAGACCGAGATTAATAATTCGGTCACACATACCGTTTACATCAACCGTCTTAAACTGATTTACAATGAACACCCTAAAGGCATTGGGGAATTCATCGAAATTCTTGCCGACACAAGCGTTCTTGACTGCTTGCTTGAATTCTTCGCCGGAAACTTCACCATCCTGGAAGTAGGTTATAAGTAAGGGTTGGGAGCCAGGCAAGATCATGATAACTGTCGAAATAAGTCTGGATGTCTTGGGAAGTTTGCACTGTCCATCGTGTTGGGTACAAGTCCTGGTCAGAGTGACAAGTGTGCTAAGAGTCCTGAAGAAGGCTGAGGCGTTCTGTTCCTGTCAGTGGTTAGAGTCAGGTGAAACACAACGGGAAGAAATGAAACAAATGGATTGTAAGTGTATGTGTCGCCACTGAAGTGTATTTTTACCACTTGCAAAGACTTCCCCAACCTGGACACAGCAGATTGGGTGTTCAGGTTGTGGAATATAATGTCGCGTTAGCAGCCACCTCCACCTACTGAGAGGCGGGACGGAGGGTCAGGAATGTGAAGTGTTACTGTCAAGGTGGAAAGAGGGTGCACATCGTCGCACGCCAATCAGCGGGTAGTAAAACATACCGTTCACGTCAACAGTCTTGAACTGGTTGGCAATGAAAGTCTTGAAAGCAGTGGGGTAGCCGGCGTAAGACTTGCCACAGCAATGTTTCTGAACAGCCTGCTGAAACTCCTCGATAGTAACCTCACCGTCCTGTAAGCGATAAAATAATGCAGGGAAGAGAAAACGAGAAAGACGGCATCGTTGGACGCCTCTGCCATGACAGCTTTTCTGAGCCATAAAATAAACATCTCGTGAGAAACGCCTTCAAGGTGTGCATGGCATCATGACTCTCGACGCCTTTTTTCAACACGTATATTTCTGTAGGTCGTAGTGCCAATCTCATATTCAGTACAATCTGTTACTAATGGACTATAACAATTATTTTTATGATAAGCACATGAGCGAGAAACTTATTTTTTACCAACAAACTATTTTTTTCCTGTCGTCATGCTTGGCCTAGTAAACAGAGCGACTTTCAGCGAATTTGTGGAGCTCTTGAACACTCGGCGCTTTGCTGGTCATCCTCCTTTGCGGATTGGACGATGAGGAGTTTTCAGAAATCCTATGTAGGTTAAGCTATTTTTGACTATTGACTGCTGGATGACAGTCGTCCCAGTGTCTTCATGGGACAAGAGAGTCTTCCTCTCCACAACCTATACAAATCAAGTGTAGGATATGAGCCGCAAAGCAATATATGCATCACAGTCAACCTCCACAACTCACTCTATTATGTATTAGGAGACATTAGAGGTAATAAACAGTGTGATTTGAATATTGTTGACAGCATTAGACAGCACGATTACAACAGACGTGTAGCAGTTGTGATTCAGAGACGCACCACACAAAGCTATGGCGCAGAGGGTAAAAAGCGGCTGTCGGCGGTTAGTGGTCCGCGGGGTCCGGCGTGACCCCTGCACCTACCGTTGACATCAATCGTCTTGAACAGGCTGCTGATGACGATCTTGAAGCAAGGAGGGAAAGCGTCATAGGCCTTGCCAACACACAGGTTCTTGACAGCTTTCTTGAACTCGTCGACAGTGACCTGACCGTCCTGTAAACAGCATGTCCAGCCTACACAAGCAACTCCTCATTGATGGACTAAAGGATTGCCCTGTCGAGTCAGTCTACGTCTGTGACCCGCACACACACACACACACACACATACACACCTATATCTACGTGCATTGAATGATTATAAAAGTTTTGATATCCTGCCAGAGACATCGCGTGTTCACTGCTGCAACGAAACACCGGTTAATTTCGCAAATAACCCCTCATTCTGGCCTTGCTCTAAACATATTCAGTGGAAGCCTAGTAATATCTGCACCACATATACTGACTGCCACCTACACCTACACGTCATAAAACAACGATGATGATCACTAAAAATTTATATTGAAGTACCTTGATGTAACCCGCAGCTGTCACACACGCGGCCCACCTGTCAGCCGCCTCATGCCTCGGCAGCTCTCAGCCCCGCCAACCCCCACCCACAACTCACGTCTGTCAAAACTATTTCCCTACATTCTGTTCATCATTATGGCAAATATCTCTTAGCTCTGGCACGAGAATGGTTGGCAGAACTCTCATTGCTACAGAGAAATATAACAACACCTGCATGCTTATTTCAATACATATTATAAAGTCTGATTATCAAAACTTCATTATAACATGTCAGTCCATCAGTCTAGCAAATTAAGTAAGATAAATGGGCGCATCCTCCCTGTACAATTTTAACCAGAGAGTGTGACTTTCAAATTTTCTATCCTTGATATTTCTATAACTATGAGCGATTAAAGTACATTAAACTATATTACAGAAAGTTAATACATAACGACCCTCCTGTTGCTCTACTCAGAACTTCGCTAAACTTTCCACTCAGAATTCTAGCTTCTTAGTTGAACTTCCAGAATGAGGTCTCTGTTTCCTCAGTACTACGTTGCCCTCCCTCCTTAAACCCTACCTTGTTGAAATCAGCAAGCTCAGCAATCTCGTTCCAGAGGTTGGTCATGATCTTCTGGTTCTGGCTATAACAGTCCGCCTTGAACTCGCCGCGGCCCTCGATGAGTGTGTTCCTCAGGGCCAGGCACTCGAAGTCATTCTTGTCGAGGTAGCCGTTGTTGTCAATATCTGAAAGTGAAAAACAATTAGATTACTAATCAAAATTTTGTTGCCACTACATCTGATAAATGTACAGTTTTAAGATCATTCTTCCTCTTCAGGAGACAAAATATCACTAAGAAAAACGTTCATGATAGATCACAGTGTCGTTACAACTTGGTCTAAAATATGTTTCGCGTTTAATAATGCAAGAATATAACTGCTATGGACTGCCTGCATGTGTGTGTATGTGTGTGTGTGTGTGTGTGTGTGTGTGTGTGTGTGTGTGTGTGTGTGTGTGTGTGTGTGTGTGTATATATATGTGTGTGTGTGTGTGTGTGTGTGTGTGTGTGTGTATGTGTGTGTATGTGTGTGTGCATATGTGTGTGTGTGTGTGTGTGTGTGTGTGTGTGTGTGTGTGTGTGTGTGTGTGTGTGTGTGTGTGTGTGTGTGTGTGTGTGTGTGTGTGTGTGTGTGTGTGTGTGTAACCATAATGTCCATAAACCGGCAATCATCAATCAACACACCGAGGCAGGAACCACAATCTTCCCTCAGATCCACCACCTCAAGAGCAATGCAAATAACGACACACTCCTCCTCAGCCTAATAAAGGATTTGGGAGAGTATTTCGGAGGGTGTTGGGTCCCCTGCTGTCGATAAATATAGAAGGGGCGCCACGATCAATATATTTGCAAGACTGTTATATCTCGAAAGAAGTACCGGCGGCCTCTTTCCCTATTGCCACACTGAGGATGAGGACCAGAAAGAGGACGAGACAAGAATGTGTTCTAAACCAACGATGTGACTAGATTTTCCTTAGCCAACAAAAAGGAAAGGTACTCTCTCACTGTACTGTCTCTGTTTTTTTTCTCTCTCTCTCTCTCTCTCTCTCTTTTATGTACTATGGATGTTATCTTCGACGCTGAGAATGAAACGCAACCAAAATAACGTTTCTTCCCTCTCGGCTCACCTGTCGGATCTGTTTTCATACTTTACCGCTAGTTTCAAGCGTAAACGGACCTATAACGGACTTGCAGCACGAGAGACGAAGTGGGTGACGGGACAATCAATTCCTAGGTTCGTAATCCGCGGCAACGAGGTCCCAATCAGTGTCAAGGTGGTCGTTCCCGCCGCCCTGCTCCATGGTATTGATTATTTACCTGTATGTTCTCAGCCTTTCCCAACGTGTCGTGTTTTCTTTTCATTGGATTGTACGAGTTGTAATCTGATATCCATGGTTGGCCACTTGAGTAATAGAAATAATAAAGTAAGTTCATGTGGTTTCGTGATATGATGATGCTAATGAATTTCAGTACTTCTCACGTATGTTCAAGAGACTTTAAAACAAATCGATATGTAATAGAGATAATGAGGTTCGCGTATAGTAGTATATTATCAAAAGAACACAAAATATCGGAATAATACAAATATACTAATGATTGATAGTTCTAGTTTTATGGCCACTCGAACGAGCATTTTTTCTTTCTCAAATGCTTTTCTGTACTGGGACTTCTGAATAACGCCACCGATTGGAAACCTTTAAGCTGTTACGTGTAATGACGGTAACATCTTTCCTGAAGGAGTGAACACCAAGGTCCTTAGCGAAGAACAAAACTAATATACGAGTACTAGCACCCTCGTCAGCACTCATAACACGTTCCTTTCATCCACCATAAATTTTTCCCATCCTTGCATTTACGTGTGCTATGTTTTTCATGACCAATAGAACAGACTCCACTAAAGACTGGATAGTGGATGAACCTGATGGATCTTTATTAATGTTGGTTTACGTAGAGTTCTCATGTGGGGACTGGCGAGGGGGAAGGTGGCACAATACATAGAGGCTTTGTGTACACCATCGGCCACAACAAGACAATAAAGGAGCCGCTGAACCTTGGCAACGAAGCCTCCGGAGTGATATTTCGGGGCATTGCAAATCTAAATTCAGCTCTGTGGCTTCAGCTTGCGCTAGAAACACCGACAGCCGTGCGAGAAATTTGATCTCCTTGTGTACTTGTGTGGTTCTGCTCTGAGTATATATATATATTTTTCCTCTTTTTTTCCTCTATTGTTTTCTCTCTCTCTCTCTCTCTCTCTCTCTCTCTCTCTCTCTCTCTCTCTCTCTCTCTCTCTCTCTCTCTCTCTCTCTCTCTCTCTCTCTCTCTCTCTCTCTCTCTCTCTTTCTCTCTCTCTCCTTATGCGTCTATGATTTGTTTCTACGTGTTTTGTCAAGCACGGACAAGGTTAAGGACAAGGAACGCCATATTTACCCTTGAATCTTTCTCATGTGTCTTATTATATTTAACACCAGAAACGTAACGAGAGGGCACGGGAAGACAACATAAAGATATCAACCACGTAAGTAATGGACTCTGGGAAAGAAGAACGACTCACTGGCGGCCAATGTAACAATGGACTTGGCAACCTTAATCGGAACGTGGCCTCGCCTTCTCTGAGGAAATGTTAAACCTGTACACAAATATACCCCACCACCACCACCGCTGCCCTGGTTACTGGTGGTGCTCAGGGGGGAGGTGACACCACGCGCAAGTCTATACGGTGGCTGTGTGCTTATCGTCAATGCCCGTCTGTCCGCCTGTCTGTTAGGTAAGATAATGACAGAGCTATTAAAAGCGTCCCTCACCTGTCAAACGCAAGAGTGACGTGGATTCACAAGATAAAAGGGAGAAGAAAATGCCTTCAGAATACTTGGGACGCACATGGCGAGGGGCGCTCACAGGGGGGCCAAGTGTGGGACCAAGGGGGGGGGGGTACATGAGGGCCAAGGTGGGCCCGGGGGGGATGTATAAGGGGGCAGGTGGGGGACCAGCTGGGCGTGTAGATGGGGGGCAGGGGGAAGCTCTCTTTTTCTCCCTCAATCTAAAAATGCTCAGTTTCTTTCTTGCCTAAGCGGATGGGTGAGTGAAATATAACGAAACGAAAGCTGAACAAGTGAAAAATATGTGAACTGGCAGTCTCGTTAATCTGATAAAATAATGATAACCTAATTTGAAAGCTAAATTACGAACTATAGAAATTGTATAAAATGCTTCAAGACGAAAATTTTCCTTTAAAAAAATTGAAAAAATATTTCTTACAAAAAAATAATTTTGATCACTGGTTGGTCAAATAAATCAAAGAGGAATGTCAGGCTAATGACACAAAATTTACATAGATCATTAGATATATGTTTAATTTTATCGTTTTGTCGCTCTTGCCAGTTTCCCCTCAAGCCGTAAGACATGGCGGGTTTGAAGTGGTGTTAATGGTGTCGTGTGTCCCTGCCTAAGAGGTCCAGGGAGGGGATGAGATAGGAGGAAGAGGAGAAAAGAGGCAAGATAATGAGGAGAGCCATTGAGGGTCACAAGCGGTGGCGTTGAGAGGGGAGGATCGAGGTAAAAGGAAGTTGCGAGGCGAAGGAGGCAACAGCGGAGCCTGAAGGGTGACGTGCCTGGAGGAAGCCACGATGACACGTAGGGGCGCGAGCAGGAAACACAGGGATAATAAAGGGGGAGGAGAGGAGGTGCAAGAAGACACATACTCCCTTTACAAATCGGCTGTCTTGGTGTGTCATATGTATTGGTCAAAATGTCAATGGGTCACTTTGTCGCTTTGCCCTCAATCCCGTCTTCCTCCTGTGTCTCGGTAAATGTCAAAGGCTAACAGTGAGCTGCACATACATGTTGTAAAGACGGCAGAAAGAGGAGGGTCACAGGCGATAAACCAGGAAGAAAGGGGAATAAAATATGTTTTTTTGAAGCGAAACAAGTGTAAGAAAGTGGACAAGGGTGTAGAAAAAAGGGGAATACACGCGCAAAACATCAGAGAGGGAGCTCTAAACTGCAAAAATCAAAACAGAAAAACAACGACCAGGAAGCAGTATGGAAGTGGTAGTGGGAGGGGTGAGGGAGGGTAGTGAGAGGGGTGAGGGCAGTGTGAGGGCGACGCATGTGTAGGAAGGTCGGCTCGGCGGTATTCCGTAACACTGGTCTGAATATAGTGTGATTTATTGATGGCTTAAAGGTAGAGGCAAGGGCCGTACATCAGCCAGGGGAAGTAGCAATGAAACCTTGTGGATAAGACGCCCTCTTGGATAACTCGTTCTAAGTCACAGCAAGAATGGATTTTAGGAAGATAAATCAGAAAGAGCTGTGGGATGTTGCAGAGTTATAATGTTTGCAGAGTTATAATGTTTGCAGAGTTATAGCTTTGGGCGTCCAGTGAGCTTTGCCGAATAAAACAATGCGATAGTGAAAAATCCTATTAATTAATAAGAAAGAAGGCTGTGGCAAAGACACTACACGGGATTATTCAGTTGTATGGCGGCGGTATCAAGTTAGCGGAGGGAAAGTTATCTGAGCCATCGACATTAATCTCAGGGCACCACTTTAGCTGCTTGAGGACAAAAAAAATAAGTCACAGAAAATCCAGATGCAGCAGGAGGTTACAAAAGGACAATCAGGAGACCGGCTATCTGAAGAACGCACTGAGGTAGAGTAATGAGTACAAGACCAAAGAACAGTAACACTTTTGACTGCTGTCGGAGGGTGAAGAATATTGATCAGACAAGGAGAGAGAGAGAGAACGAACGCCGATTAAGGGGGATGAGACACCGTTAACAAACACAACCCTAGGAAGTTTTACGCCTCGTGGAGACAGATGGTGAAGGTGGGCTGAGGCGAGGGCGGGGGCGAGGCGAGGTGACGAGGCGGCGAGCAGTAGGAGGAGCACAGGTAAGGAGGCAAAGGTAAGGAGCAAAGAAGTGCCTACCTGACGCCTCCCTGATCCTGATAAACATTACGGCCTTTGTTTCAGCCGAATGTTGACTGGCACATTTAAGGGATGGGAATCAGACCAGCAAATGTAACTGCTGACGTATAGCTTTAGTAATCCTTTGTCAAGATTGATAATTCCATGACAAATAATCGCCTATAGTAGCATAATTCCTTAATAGCAAGAGACCAAAGAGCGAGGATCTAATCTTTATTTTTCGGGTCGCAGTGTACTTGTAAGGCGTTGAATATATCATGAGGGCAGCGGTCGCCACGCCTGCGCAGCGCACACTCTTCCCTCTGTGACACCCTTGGTCATCTTTAATACTTTGTCTCCACAGAAATCGATTTGTAAACTTCCTTATCTCAAAATAACTCCTTCGATTTCCTCAACGCCATGTCTCCATCAGGTCTACTTCTCTTAAACACTATCATTCTGAAGTAAGAAATAGAGTTATGGTTCCTCAAGAATTGAGTTTGTATATATCTTCATTTAGCTGACTTCTCCGAACTACGTTGGGCTTTGAATGTGAAGGAGGAACGAGAGAAAAACTTCAACAAATACTTTCTACACATTTTTCGGTCCAGTGATGGAGATGGGAGACGAGATTCAGAGATCTATTTACTTTCCAAAGTTTGCAGAAGGCGCAAGTGAAGTGATAACATACCTGCGGAGAAGAGGCATTCAGGAACTAAGTCACACCCTCCAAGCTTTGATGTAAACGCGACCAACATAGCCAGGAAGGAAAACTCACCGTAAACCTTAAATAGACCGAATGTGGTTTCTCTGTGAGGGTATCCTACTTGACCAGTCTAAAGATGGGAATGTCATGGATTAATAATATATTGGGAGTAAGACGTGGGACCCAGAGGCAATGTGGTGGGAGAGAGAGAGAGAGAGAGAGAGAGGAGAGAGAGAGAGAGAGGAGAGAGAGAGGAGAGAGAGAGAGAGAGAGAGAGAGAGAGAGAGAGAGAGAGAGAGAGAGAGAGAGAGAGAGAGAGAGAGAGAGAGAGAGAGAGAGAGAGAGAGAGAAGAGAGAGAAAGAGAGAGAAAGAGGAGAGAGAGAGAGAGAGAGAGAGAGAGAGAGAGAGAAGAGAGAGAGAGAGAGAGAGAGAGAGAGAGAGAGAGAGAGAGAGAGAGAGGAGAGAGAGAGAGAGAGAGAGAGAGAGAAGAGGAGAGACGAAAGAGAGAGAAAGAGAGAGAGAGAAGAGAGAGAGAAGGAGAAAGAGAGAGAGAGAAGAGACGAGAGAGAAGAGATAGAGAGAGAGGAGAGGTAGAGAGAGAGAGAAGAGGAGAGATAGAGAGAAAAAAAAAAAAAAAGAGTGAGCAAACATTCTCATTATTATATCATATCAAGAGAAAGATCGAAGCAAAAGATGAGACACCCGAAATTGGCACACGTTTGAAGATTCCCAAAATTACCTCGGCTTAAATATACTGCGGCAGGAGAAGAATAGAGGCAAACAAAATTAGGCAAACGTAAGGCTACATTTCAGAGTCAATGATAAAATAATGGAAGAGAGAGAATAATGGAAACAATATAAGCAAAACAACTCTACAGGAAAAGGAAAAGACGAATTGTACCATTTATATATAGAGGGAAGTGAATGAAATATATTTAGTAACGTACCAAGAATTTAGCATTAGGCAAGGAAGGATGTAAAACTAAGAGCCAGGACGAAAGAAAAGGAATAAGTAAAGGACGCTGGTAACTTTCTAAAGACGAACTAACGAAATTTTAAAGAAAATAAATAAACCCAGCAAAAACCTCCCTGACCTTCAAGCAAAAATTAAACAAAAGAAAAAAGAAAAAGAAAAGAAAGAATGCATGCAAAAGTGGAGCGCCCGGAGGTTACATGTGAAGGTAAGATAAGGAAAGATAAGGAAGGAGGAGCATAAGGAGGAAAAATAAACAGTTAAAGACGAAAGGACAGAAGGAGGAGAATAAAAGGAGGGAAAAGAAACACGTGAAAGACGAAAGGACAGAAGGAGGAGAATAAAACGAAGGGAGAAGAAACACGAAAGGACAGAAGGAGGAGAATAAAGCGAAGGGAAAAGAAACAGGCGAAAGACGAAAGGAAGGAAGGAGGAGAATAAAATGAGGGAAAAGAAACAGCTGGAAGACGAAAGGACAGAAGAGGAACACTAAACCGAAGTACTGAAGAAACACGATAACGTGACAGACGTGCCCAAGTAGAATAAGCATTGTGCGAAAAAAACAGCGAAAGACGAAGAGAGATATAGAAGGAGTAAATAAAACTTTAGAGATAATTAGAAACAGCTGGGACTGAAAGGACGGAGTTAGTGGCTACTTCGTACTGTACCTGCAGACTATGACGCGGTGTCAAAATTAAAGACATTGGTGCTGAAAACAAGAAGACCTGAAGAGAGATTTAGTAACAGATAAATACGTAACTTAGAGCAATACAATTTAGGAACTGATCTGGCATGCTTCATTTGTTTACCACGCACAGTCACTTATGATGAATAAA
>JACEEZ010021771.1:272794-280294 GCA_016584305.1 Chionoecetes opilio
GTAGAAGTAGAGTAGTAGTAGTAGTAAAAGAATAAATGGTAGTAGTAATAGTCGTAGAAGTAAAACTAGTTATTTTCATACACAAGGCCTTCTCCCACACATGTAGGGTGGCAAAACACAGAACAGTTTGCCCACACAAAAACTATGTACAGATTGTAGTTTACACATCCTAAATATACTGTTATTTAAATCCTAATGCAGTAACAGCAACATAGTAGTAACATTAACCCCTTGAGACCCAGAACGTAATTTCCATTGTACTGTGGCTACCATTAGACGATTTTTAGTGAACATAAGCAATATTTTATAGATATGACCTGTTTAATATCCTTGTCGACTAACTCATTTGGTATATTCAGTTACTTTTCGTAATTTAATGGCTCGACAACAATATTTTATAGCAAAGGGTGGGTATATCTGGGTGTGAAGGGGTTAATAATGTCGTTGTTGATGTTATTGCTTTCGTCGCCGTAAATTGAAGGTTCAAGGAAGAGGACGACAACTGTAATGATGACGCTTCTGATAACTATACGAGGAGACACTGACAAGCATGAAGATAGGGAAGGCAATACCGCCATATGCATTCTCCTTCGGTGCGGATTACGTTTGAGGCAAATTGACCTTGGCGGAGTAATTAAGTTTATCCAGCGTATAGGGATGGCTGGCCTGGACGTCAACACAGGGCAATCAAGTAACGCGGTCACATCCTCCGCAAGAGCCGAGCAGCCGCCGCGGAATACAAACACCTGCGCCACGGTAACGGAGCATGAAAACACAGCGTAAATATAGATAACAATAACAATTAAAGTGTGTAAGAAAGAAAAATACAGAGGAGTAAAATAAAGGTTTCCTCCATGTACGTACTACTAACATCAAAACTTGAAATTAGTACGATTATTTTCTTTTTCTTTTAGATGTTTGTAGTGTTATCATTTAACCCCTTCACGCTAGATCTTTACTTTGCTATATAAAATCGTCTGTTGTTAGCCATAAAATTACGAAAAGTAACTTAATATACCAAATTTACTAGTAGACAAGTATACTAAACAAGTCATATCTATAAAATATTGCTTATATTAATTAAAATCGTCTAATGGTACACAAATTACAATGGAAATAACGTTCTGGGTCTCAAGGGGTTAATGGTGTGTGTGAGTGTGTGTTCGCGTAATGGTTACATGCTAATATCTTAGTGCCGTTTATCGCATACTATTACCACTAGTTCTGCTGCTACCACTACTATTAGGTATAACTACTTTAAATACTACAACTACAGCTACTTTTGCTAAAGAAATTGTGTACTATAGTCTGTTTTTTTTAACGAGGTGAAAAATTCTGTCCCCTTGCTGCTTATTGACAGATATTTGATGCCGGAAGAAGGATTTGATGCCGGAAGAAGGGAATACTACGATTCTTCTTAATTTCAGTTGTATTTTATCATAGTTAACCCTATTATCAGGTAAACACAGGCATACATATAAGCATGAGACCTTAAGATAGAATGGAATTTTTGCTTCGTTAAAAAAAATAGACTATACTGTAGTTCTATAAATATCCCCAAATTGATTCATATTAGTACCACTACTACTACTACTACTACTACTACACTACCATTAAAACTAGCGTCAAGAATGATAATATGATAACTAGTAACTGAGCCTAAGAGAATACAAAAAAAATGTAAACACTAAATGCTTTTAAGTTCCATTCCAGCCTGAGTCATCAATACTTTTCAATTATCCAACAAGTAAAAGTGTTATAAGAAAAACTAACTACGTGTAAATAACGGAACAAATTTATCTTGCATGTGACAGCCTCGATAATTGACGGCACAGGCTCGCTAACACATCACCTTGAAGTGAAAACTCGCAAAGCAAATAGAAAGAACAAAAATAACACCTGAATAGAACAACGACAGAAAGAAAGCTTATTTGCAGCCACATGGGAAGAATCTACATACCAATATATTTCTTTTCCCATCTTTCTCCTGTAACCACAAACATTTCGTGCCTCACATGAACTAAGGCGTCTATATAACATGAAACAAAACACTAAAGGGCCGTCTATATAACATGAAACAAAACACTAAAGCGCCGTCTATATAACATGAAACAAAATACTAAAGCGCCGTCTATATAACATGAAACAAAACACTAAAGCGCCGTCTATATAACATGAAACAAAACACTAAAGCGCCGTCTATATAATATAAGAACAAGAAGTAACGGATTCAAGCTGAAAAAGCGTTATTTAAAAAAGAAATAGGGAAAAACTGGTTTACAAATAGGGTGGTAAATGATTGAATGGACTCAGAAGACAGGTAGTTAGTGCAGAGTCATTAGGGAGCTTTAACAGGAGGCTAGATAAATTCATGGATGGGGATGAAAGGTGGATGTAGGCAGTGTTAAGTAACAGGAACTACCTTGTGTAGGTCTCATGGCCTCTTGTAGCTTCCTTATTTTCTTATGTTCTTATAATATGAAACAAAACACTAAAGCGCTGAGTATAAGGAGTGAAAACATGGTAAAGAGAGACTGTTGGGGAGGGGATGGGTGAGTTTACCTGCCGTCCACCACAACTGTGCTCAAGTCGCCAAAAATAAACACCACCGTTTTAAAGCGTCGCAATGATCTGTGGCATAGCATGGTGGCAGCCTGGCTCATATATCACTCCGTTTTTTCTCTTTCTTTTTATTATGAAACGAAACTCTGAAACTCTTTACAGTGACGCATGTATATAATATCAGTAGTGGTAGTAGTAGTGTGTGTTGTTGTGGTGGTGGTGGTAGTAGTATTAGTGTGCGTTGTAGTGGTGGAGTGTAGAAGTAGTAGTAGTAGTAGTAGTAGTAGTAGTAGTAGTAGTAGTAGTCCCCGAGGCCCGAGTGGACGTAAGTGCTCGTGGATTCTGAACCAGAGGACAGAGAGCCTTCATGGACATCAGAATCTTCAATCCGATGGCCGCCTGCCACCGGGGGATCTCACTGGAAGCTGCCCACCAAAGGAATGAGCAGGAGAAAATAAGGGCGTATGGGGATAAGATTCAACATGTTGATCAGGGCAGCTTCACACCCCTGGTCTTCACTACGTCCGGCGGGATGGGCCCCAAGCCCAAGTGCTTCTATTCAAGACTAGCAGATGTAATGGCAGAAAGAAGCACCAGCCAAGGAGCCACGTTGTCGCCTGGATGAGGTGCCGTCTCTCCTTCTCCCTGCTCAGGTCTGCCCTCCTATGTCTCAGGGGTACTAGATATTCCGCCCCCACAACCATCGATATAGCTGGCCTGGACTACCAGGCCACTGTAGTGGAGAGCGGCATATTAGTGTAGGTAGTGTAGGTAGTCTGCGGGCCCTGGTTCGATCCCGGGCCAGGGCAAGTCGGTGACCAGCCTACCCAGCTGTTCTTACTTCCTTTCGGGGTTGATAAATGGGTACCTGGGGTAACCTGGGGAAGGTAACTGTGGTAACCCGGGAGTCACACTAGCCCTGTGTCCCGGGATAACGGGTTCTCACCCACCACAGGCTCTAAGGGCTAATGCCACGGAGATGAGCACCGCATGCCACGCGCAGCTTAGCGTATGCTCCCATCTTTACCTTTACTTACTAGTGTAGAGAGGTAAATAAGAATTGTAATTAAGTAAATAGTAGATAAGTAGTAGTAGTATGGTTGGATGCCACAGTCAGTGGCGACCGGAGTTGGGGCTACTGACCTCCAATTCGTGGAGCCCGCGTATATTTCATAAATAAACATGGGGTGGAGGTATCGTTTAGTAGTAGTAGTAGTAGTAGTAGTAGTAGTAGTAGTAGTAGTAGTAGTAGTAGAAGTAGTATAGTAGTAGTAGTATTAGCTGTAGTAGTAGTAGTAGTAGTAGTAGTAGTAGTAGTAGTAGTAGTAGCTGTAGTAGCTGTAGTAGCTGTAATAGTAGTAGTTACTGTAGTAGTAGTAGTAGTAGTAGTAGTAGTAGTAGTAGTAGTAGTTAGTAGTAGTAGTAAGATGATGATGGTGATGGTGATGATAATAAATAATGATAATACTACTAATAGTAAAATTATAGTACTAATAAAAATAACAATGACAAAAATAATAGCGATAATAATTACAATGACAATAACAAATGACAATGACAAAAATAATAAAAAAAAAGTAAAAAAAAAAAAGTAATAATAACAATGACAGGAAGATTAACAAGAATAAGAAAACGGAGAAAAGAAGCAAGGTAATAATTAATATAATGATGATAAGGAAAACAATAATGATAATAATGATGATGGCAAAATGCTGATGAGGGTGTACTGTATATGGAACGAGGAAAACCAGAGCGAGAATTAGTAAGCCATCGCCATCGCCATCGCCATCGCCCTAAGGTAAGGGCGATGGCGCAAGGTCAGTAAAGTCGGTGACCTTCGACCTTATGGCTGTCTGAGAGAGAAAGAGAGAGAGGAGAGAGAGAAGAGGAGAGGAGAGGGAGAGAGAGAGAGAGAGAGAGAGAGAGAGAGGAGAGAGAGAGAGAGAGAGAGAGAGAGAGAGAGAGAGAGAAGAGAGAGAGAGAGAGAGAGAGAGAGAGAGAGAGAGGAGAGAGAGAGAGAGGAGAGAGAGAGAGAGAGAGAGAGAGAGAGAGATAGAGAGAGAGATAGATAGATAGAGAGAGAGATAGATAGATAGAGAGAGGGGAGAGAGAGAGAGAGAGAGAGAGAGAGGAGAGAGAGAGAGAGAGAGAGAGAGAGAGAGGGGGGGGGGAGTATTATGAACAATTACTGAGCGCTTTACATCTAGGGTTTGCCAAGGAGGGAAGTTGAGAAAATTTGGGTAAGATGGGAAGAAGAGAAAAATGGATAAAATTGGAAAATAATAAAAGGAAAAGAAGAGCAAATGATTATGAGAACAGTGGAATGTACTTGACAAGCGAACATATACAATAAACCTTTTGATTCTTAGCAGGAGACAATGAATGGCAAGAAAACACGAGTTCTTGCTTTAAGTTGATTTCAGGACCCTGTATGGAGTGACGTTTTCTTCTAACTAGAGCAAAATAAATGGTCGGAAGGTGGTGCTCAATTTCGGGAGGAGAGACCAGTGAAAATGTGTGAAAATGTGAAATAGGAAAGAAAATGACTGTGGTTTAGTAGAAAAGTGGAGGTGGGGTAGGAACATAATTTAAATAGATAAGTCAAGAATTTAATTGTATATGTAGATGTGAACAGCAATAGAAAGTGATAAAAAATGGTTAAATGTTGCGAGAAAAGTGTAAGGAAGACAAACAAAAAGAAAAGTGTTTGTGGCAGAAGAAAGTGAAGGGAATAGTATTTGTAGGAGAAAATTGTTAACATCAAAATGCAAATGTTACGCTGATTTGTTGTTGCAGGTGGTGGTGGTGATGGTGGTGGTGATGGTGGTGGTGGTGGTGTTGATAGTAGTGGTGGTGGTGATTGTGGTGGTGATGGTGGTGGTGGTGGTGTTGGTAGCGGTGATGGTGGTAGTGGTGGTAGTGGTGGTAATGGTGTTGTTGGTGGTGGTGATGGTGTTGATAGTAGTAGTGGTGGTGGTGGTGGTAGTGTTCAAGGTGGTGGTGATTATGGTGGTGGTGGTGGTGTCGTTGTTGGAGATGGTGGTGGTGGTGGTGGTGGTGGTGGTGGTGATGGCGGTGTTGATGGTGGTGGTGGTGTTGATGGTGGTGGTGGTGGTGGTGTTGATGGTGGTGGTGGTGTTGATGGTGGTGGTGGTGGTGATGTTGATGGTGATGGCGGTGGTGGTATACGAGGTGAACGAAAAAAAAAAAAGACCTAATCTTCGTTCCCTAAAACAATCAATTTTCCATTTTGATGACAAACGAGAAAAATAGCCAAAAAACAAAAATTATATAAAGTCACCTATTGACATAATCATCAACATTAACCTTTAAACAAGTGATATAATGATTGCCAAGATATTTTACACATCATATTTTCATTCAATCTTCTTTATATCGGTAATGTCACAGTTTGCATCCACGACCAACAAGCTAAGATTGTTTCCAAGGATGATGTTACTGTAACTCAGTAGCTGGTAAAACGCTGAGGGTGAAGCCAACTGCCAGACAAGATGTGTGTGTGTGTGTGTGTGTAGCTAAACACTCTTTCTCTCTCTCTCTCTAGAGAGAGAGAGAGAGAGAGAGAGAGAGAGAGAGAGAGAGAGAGAGAGAGAGAGAGAGAGAGAGAGAGAGAGAGAGAGAGAGAGAGAGAGAGAGAGAGAGATAATAGACAGACAGATAGACAGACAGACAGACAGACGCAGATACACACACACCCACACGTTACTCTCATGTTGGTAACAGTGCATCATTACAACAGGTGTGCGAACGTCCTCTTTAAGGTGTTCACCGGAACTGTTCAGAGTAAAAACTTTGATTTCAAACTATACGACGGTATCGTATACCAACCCCAGGCGATGGGCTACAGTTTCGGCAAAGACCTAACGAGACGGATAAAAAAGATAAAAAAGTGTGGGTAGTGAGGGCGGCTGGCGACCCCGGAGTCATTGCACACTATCTTCGATTCGCCTTGAAATAATCAAGCTCACTTCTGTTACAAAGATCGATGAAAAACCTCCAGGTCGAGTTCATGAGAGGAAGTTCATCGAAGTGTCACTGTCCGTGTCAATGTGAAGGAAAACTCTCCCTCGCTCCCAACATGGCACTTGCGTTGGTGGCACTGCTGGTGGTCGCTATTGCTCACATGTCACTATAGCTTCACATTTGTCACAATGTCCGTTCACTGAATCAGTCACACTCACCTAGTGGGTGTTGTCGTCTGACCCTTTTAAGACCACTTGTTTCTGGGGAGCCGAAGCTGCACGATGCCGTGCAGAGCCCGGGCCCTCGGTTTATATACTGCGGGGGACCCGGCCGCTCCTGCGCGTTGATTGGTCAAGTGGTGGCCCCGGCCATCTTTACCCGAAACTCGAGGGAAGAGCCAGGTAGTTGTCTCCTTATAGCCGCACCAAATATACACACCACCTGCATATTCCGTTACACTCCTTGCCAGAAGGTCCTGAGCCGCCCCTGCCCACCCATTCCGCGTACACGCTCCCTACATTGCGGTTATCCTGTGAAATGACGGCACAAAAAACAAGAAGATTTAAACAGGTTTCCAATAATTGTGGGATTTCCCCATGATTTATGTATATATGGGCAGAGTGGGCTGTGGACTAATAAAGATATCCACCTTTAAGATACTCTCAGACGCTCGGCCTCGTCCCCCAACCAGACATAATCTTTGGTAGGAGGCGTCGCGGCCATAGGAAAGCAGACATGGCACTTGGAACTTACGGAGACAGCAACAGAAAAAAACCCATACTAATCAAAGGAAAGCATAAAAGGAAGTAAGGAAGAGTAAAGAGTGAAGGAAGACATGATAACGACAGTCAGTGAAGATTTCCAAGATAATTAATCGAGGGCGAGAAGCTTTTGCTGAAGCTACAAAAGAAAACTAAAATTATAAAGTGAGTCTGGTCATATTCATACACACGA
>JACEEZ010021771.1:285294-292794 GCA_016584305.1 Chionoecetes opilio
TACGACGATTGCAGAAATTTTTTTGCACCCCTCGGGAATCGAACTCGGAACACTGAGCTCACCACTTGCAGGCGCTAACCACTCTGCCACCGCCTCCTCAATTTGTCTTCCATAAGCTCCATTCTACACTAAACATTTCTCTCAGCTAGTCTTACTCTGAGGTATGTAAGATATAAAGCTCAGGTCTTTCAAGTGGTATTATTTTCCCTTTAACAATTTAGTACTCCATGCTTGAAGCCGCTCCAAGTTGTTGTCAAGTTTGTTAGTATGCAAATTACCTACGACTGTTTTGATTTTGTTGCATGAAAAGGTTGCTTCACCACAACGTGACTCACAAGGGAACACCATCCCTACCAAGTGAGATAGTGAGTGTCATGACAGTGGTTTCTTGGTGTGTGTCTATGTTTAATGCGGCGATTTAAGGGACCTAAGTTACAAGTATACACACAAAGAAAAAAGGTGTAACTTTGCACATTTAAAGGTGCAAAATGATGTGACATATTTTGCACCTTTAAGGGTACAAAGTTGAATCCATAAGGGTGCATAGTTGCACCTCTTAAGGTGCAATCCCCCTTAGAGGTGCAACTGTGCACCCATAAGGGTGCACAGTTGCACCTTTTTTCTTATTGTGTACGCTGCATGTAATACTTAGTAGTTGTTCTTAATCGGAGGACAGAGAGAAGTTAACTCCCTGTGTTCTTCTTAAACGAAGAAGTTGCAAGATGTTCCCGTTGGTAAAAACAGCAGACCGGTTGATAATTTTTTTCTTTTTCTTACATCACAAAGGACCGGCCAAGGGCAAAACAGAAAAAGTAACAAAAAGCCCGCTTAGTTGCCAGTCCCTAAAAAAAAAAAAAATTTAGATTAAGATTGTGCTATTCTGAAACGATGAAAAGATGTCACTGTTATCAGATGGTCAAAAATATTTATCATTTGAAGAGATAGTTTTTATTTTCGCTTTAAAGGGCAGGGTATCACGGTGGACTCCTCTTTATCATTACAATACAACCTGCTGCCCGCATCTGCCACAACCCTCGCTCTTGTTCTCTGGAGGCGTGGGAAGGCAGCCATTGGTTTGCTTTGGACTCCTGAGGACGATCTACTCCCTACCTTCCACAATGATTCGATGCTAATGAAAATGTGACATCTTAATAGTCGAGCATAATAATTGAAAGAGTTAGTAATTCCATAAGGCGGGTAATTTGTGTCAGAATTTCCCGTTGCTAGTGACAGTAATTGCGACAGGGATTCATTAGGAGGACTGTGCGATCATTACTTTTACTAAGAAAACTCTCGACCAATACCTTTACTATATTATTAATTCCTGAGATAATTTTACACATATGTTAAGTTAATCCTCCACTAAAGCACCATTTTTTTAATTATTATGCACCAGATTGACGCTAGCACAGTCCTGTCTGTAATAGTTTCCTCTATCTCTCCCTTCACATCCCTTCTCTCTCTTTCCCTTTGTCCCAGCAGCCGTGTTGGCTCTATCTGACTGCTGCACGGGATAAAGCCCTTAAGCTCTTTCAGACATGGGTTCACAGCACCTCAGAGAAACACGTACAAGGGCCACACCTGCCCAACAGACACAAGACTTCCTTTATGCCGCGACAATATGCCCGTCACCGACCTGAACACTGCACAACTTTTAATCTATTTCACCAATCACTGAAAGCCACTCAAACCAGTGACAAAGTTATCGTTTTAGTTAAATGTATCATACAAAGAAGAGTCTGCAGATTAAGGCTTTTCTTAGACTTGACAATTATGTGGTAAACCGATGATCAGTTTGGATGGGATTCAGACTGTCCTGGGAAAGTAATAAATGAGTGACGTTCATCCTATTCCACCATCACAATCACCAACACTGTCTAACTTTGTATTCACCATGATGATGCAGTGCGTTCTAATCAAATAACTTACGAATATACAGGTAAGTAAACGATTTTCACTCAAGTTACATTATAAGTATTGATATGGAACCTAGTTGTAAGTAACTACCAAAACGATTATTTTTTTAACCTACAAAATACGATTCTGAATCAGTCGTGTAATGCAATAAAAAGAACATGGTAAAAAATAATCGCGATGGTTACCTTTCCCAAACATTTGTTAGTCCAGAGAAACTAAATACTGCTTGTTAAATGTAAAGGAAAACATTTTGTCTGTGAATTGTGTTTCTCTTTAGTTTCATGTAATATGTTTCTTTATTTTCTTTTATTCTTTCCCCTCTGTGAATCTGTTTGCCTCTCTCTCTCTCTCTCTCTCTCTCTCTCTCTCTCTCTCTCTCTCTCTCTCTCTCTCTCTCTCTCTCTCTCTCTCTCCCTGTTATTGCACAGTTAAATATAGAATCCCGGACATCCAGACAGAACGAACGTCAAAAACTAAAGACGAAGAGTATCAAGAGAGGCTTAAAGCAAAGCCAAGAAAAAAGAAGTATGAGAGAGGAGAGGCGTTGTGCATGCACCTGGGCCCCTATCCTGACCAGCCTCCCTGTACGGATATAGGGGAGCCGACTATATAGCTAAGAATCAAGGAAATTTCAAAAGACCCCGAGTATTAGAGGATCAAGAGTACAAAAACAAGAACTGAGAATACAGGTAATAGTCCAGTTACCAGGTTGCTAACCTTGATGTTGCGAGAAGTGTATAGTTTTTTTTATGGTTTCGTACTCACATGGGTCTATAGAAAATATTTAGCTTAGTTGCCGGAGTGCCAACCTTGGGGAACTCCGATAATTGGCATAAATCCAAAATGGCCGCCGTGGACGGAGGTGGAAAATAACTTGTCAACCAATCAACCTTCAACCACGTGTGATACATTTTTTCCGTATAATTTCGATGTGAGGAACCGATTTCTGAGGTCAGTTGCGTGGTTTGGGGTCAAATTCAGGGACAAAGGTCAAGTTAAAGGTCCTTTTCGGCAAAAAAATATATTAATATAATAATAATTGCATTTTCAGAACGAGGGTGGTCAAGTGTTTATTCATTAACGGCGATCACTCCCACACCGTGCTAACTTCGCTGGAATACCTCAAGAAGTCGTTGGATGACATGGGGATGTTCTATGTCCACATCTCCGTCGATCTGCAATTGTTCATGGTGGCCAGCCAAATCATGTGGAATGATGTCAATCGCTTCAATAACGTCATTCTCAGGCCTGGCATCATGCACACCGTGCAGTCCTTCTGTGGCTGCATCGGCAAACTCATGCGCGGGTCGGGTATTGAGCCTCTCATCAGCTCAGCGTTTGGAGGGCTAACAGGAATCATGAGCGGCAAGTTTTGGGTTCGGGCCATGCGAGCGTTCCGGATGGTTTCGACTACTCTTCTGAGCAAGTTCCTCATCACTGGTCCCAAAACATTCCAGGACTTAAGCGACTACCTTGAAACGTGTGGGCAGCACTTAGCCGGCAGGCACTGGGTCGATAATCTGATAAAGCCTACTCTGCTCGTCCATCAACTGATTCGTAGCGAGAGGGAGGGAGATTTCTTGCTGCAGCAGCTCACGCTCGAGCTTATGCTCCTCTACTTATTCGTTGCTGGCCACCACCACTACGCCCGCTACATCACCCATCATGTTCTCGAGATGCGCCACCTGCTGCCACCCGTGGCCAAAACGGAGCTCATGTCAGGTGCCTTCGTGTGCCGTCACCAGGAGGGTAGCTGGAATGGCGTGAGCTCTGACTAGTTTGGTGAACAAACTGTCATTCGAATCGGCAAAGGTGGCCTTTAGGGTATAACCCTTTCTCAAGAGATGGTCGCGGAATGGATCGAATCTTTTCCCGTCATCGCCTACCTCTCAGACACCATTGCGCACATCTACCCTGATCCACCAGTCAAGGAGAGCAATGCCCCAGCTGGAGCAAGTACTACAAGCAGAGGACCACGTCACAAGGAGGAGGAGAAGAAGAAGAGGGAGCTGGATGGAGATGACAGACGTCGAATCTTGCTTGAACTATCCAAAATGTATCACCCATTGAAAAATCAGTCGCCACACCTCTACAACATCGTCAATGGTAGATTCAGTCCCCCTGAAGCCGAGGTGAATGTTGCCGAATCAGTGGACATAGGCGAAAGAATGACTGCACAGTTCCGGGCATCCCTCCCCACCGGATTCCATGCAACCGTCTCTAGTTCCATCAAGACCATGGAACACATAAAGAAAGGTGTGAAAATGAGGGACAAGATGAGCTTCAACCTGGAGACTATCTTCTTCAGGCTGCTGACAGTCGGACAGCAGCGACAGATGAAGCTAGCACCCATCTTCCAATATGAGCTGTGCCCAATACCCCCATCGCTCATCGACGAGTATGGCTGCTTGAGGAAAGGTAGCAAAGCACCGCTGGTTCACAAACTCTGCGTACAGACACGACGACCTCCGTCGCCTGATGTCACCATTGTTAATGCGAGCCAACTCCTCTACCACATCGTGTGGCCGTCGAAAGGAGATGCGTCGGTCATAGTTAAGTCCATCAAGACGAGATTGTCCTATCTCGCTGGCAAGAAGGTCTTAGTCTTCGACAAGTATCACAGAGTTTCTGCGAAGGACCATGAGCGTATGCGACGTGCTGTCCTTGGTTCCATCAATTACGACCTGACCATCAACACACCGCTGCCCAGTCGAGACGCCATCATGAGGAATAAGCACAACAAGTTGCAGCTGTCGAAAATTCTTAGTACCTACAGCTTCGGCGAAGAGGTCACCGTGGAGAGCCCCAGCGATGGTGTGTTCACCCATGACGAAGCGGACATAATAATGATCTCGTACCTCCTCATGGCTGCCGAGTCCGACACGCGAGTCATCCGTATTCTCTCAGATGACACCTATGTGTTCGTGCTGCTTGTGTACTGGGTGTACCGAAAAAACTTCTAGGCCACAGTGCAAATGGAGCGGTGGGATGGATCTGTTTGGGACATCAACGCCACTTGTTCCCAACTCGGCACCAAGTGCCTGCATATCCTGGGAATGCACTACATTACTGGTTCAGATACCACCTCATACCTGTACGGCAAGGGGAAAGTGTCGGCACTGAAGACCCTGAGAGCTGGCGACTTCCCAAGCCTGTACTCAGCCTTGGGCGAGCTTGATGCTACACATGCATAGCTCATGGAAGCAGGACAAGCGTTCTTCTGTGCTCTATATGGTCAGCAACAGGGGACCACTATGAGTGAGGCGAGGTACCATATGTACACAAAGAAGGCTGGAAAGCAAGCAGCTCAATATCATGTCGCTACCACCAATAGACAAAAATTTCTTCCAGCACATCTTGCGCACTCATCAGTCTATACTCGCCAAATCTGCTGACCAGCAGACTCCACCTGAACTTGACATCACGAAGTATGGGTGGTAAATCAGAGATGGCACCCCACTACCAGCAACCTCTGATCAGCCCCCAGGACCCCAAGATCTCATGGATGTAGTGCGGTGCAGCTGTAAGGCGGCGGGGAAGGCGTGCGGCATTGAACGTTGCAGCTGTCACCACTGAAAGATATCATGCACTGTGTACTGCGCTTGTGTTTCTAGTGACGCTTGTTTGAACCCCTTCAAGACAGGAGGGAGACGTAGACCAAGATGAAGTGGAAGAGGAAGGAGAAGCAGATGTGGAAAATGACGAGGAAACTGATCATCTTGATCTTGCATTCGGCTCTGATGATGAATGGGAGTGATCGCCGTTAATGAATAAACACTTGACCACCCTCGTTCTGAAAATGCAATAATTATTATATTAATACATTTTTTGGCCGAAAATGACCTTTAACTTGACCTTTGACCCTGAATTTGACCCCAAACCCCGCAACTGACCTCAAAAATCGGTTCCTCACATCGAAATTATACGGAACAAATGTATCACACGTGATTGAAGGTTGATTGGTTGAAAAGTTATTTTCCACCTCCGTCCGCGGCGGCCATTTTGGATTTATGCCAGTTATCGGAGTTCCCCAAGGTTGGCACTCCGGCAACCGAGTTAAATATTTTCTATAGACCCATTCGAGTATGAAACCATAAAAAAACAATACACTTCTCATGAGAACAAGGTTTAGTGCAGAACACCTATGGGTGGCAAACGGACTATAATGGAAACCAAGCAGATTAATCACACCCACACACAGACACCCACACACATACACACCCACACGCATACACCCACAAACACACCTACACCCACAAACACACCCACACACCCAGCCACAAACACACCCACACACAAACACACCCACACCCACACACCCAGCCACAAACACACCCACACACCCAGCCACAAACACACCCACACACACAAACACATCCACACACCCAGCCACAAACACACCCACACACACAAACACACCCACACACACAAACACCCACACACATATATACACACCTTCCTCGTGCGTACACACTCCAGCCAGAATAGGTCAGCAAGACGCTAACACACCAGTAAAGGGGATAGAGTCTTATACTGTCCCTTCTGTTGCTCAAGTGATTGGCAACCCAGACTGCCCCGCCTATATACGCCAGACCACGCCCTCTTTCCCTGTCCCCCACCTGTTGCCTTGGAGCCACTGTGTTCGGTCATTCTCGCTACCACTAAATGCAAATGTTTATGACTGATTTCTTAAATATTAGCATACTCGCATACATGAATATCTCTCTCTCTCTCTCTCTCCTCTCTCTCTCTCTCTCTCTCTCTCTCTCTCTGTTACTTCTATTTCTTCCTAAATTCTTTTAAAAGTATACAAAAAAAGACTGGTTCTTCCTGTTACGTATATTTTCTTTGATTTTTCAGTTAAATTTCCATGTTCTTTGGCATTACGTGTGTGGCTTGTAAACTCCTGCTACCACCCCGACGTGCGTCCCTCCTCCTCCTTCCCCCAGCCATCGCTTTGAAATTTCCCCTTTTGTCGCGTCCCTGTTCTTCGTTTTCATCCAATTTGTCTCTGCCGTTCCTTGAGACAAAGAGATTCCCAAAGCAACTAATCTGCACGACTCTTTGCATTTGTTTAGCTAATCAACATAGTTTGTGGTACTCTTCTCTCTCTCTCTCTCTCTCTCTCTCTCTCTCTCTCTCTCTCTCTCTCTCTCTCTCTCTCTCTCTCTCTCTCTCTCTCTCTCTCTCTCTCTCTCTCTCTTACACACACACACACACACACACACACACACACATGGGAGGGGGGGATGCTTGGACCTGGTCTCTTTTTCCTCTCCCGTGCACCTGGTCGCCTCCCGCTGCGCTGCTCTGTGCTCGCCCCTCGCGGTGCAGGAACGGGAGAAGCCCGGACGCGACCGTGGAACCATCACAGGTAATAGAGAAATACCTTGTGGTCATGGGAGGAGGAAAAGGCGAAACTATATGAAAAGAGAGACACGAAGGGATATTATTTGGCAATGAAAAAAACATGTGTGAAACGTGTGATGGATATAAGAAAACAGGAAATGATATTTGAAAAGAGGTGTTTGGGGAGGTGGGGGGAGGAAGGACACTGGTGCTATCATTTCCGGGTACTGCAGG
>JACEEZ010021771.1:297794-300294 GCA_016584305.1 Chionoecetes opilio
AATATTAGCATAATATAGACCCGTTTTATACAGTACAAACATATACGAAGAGAATATGTGTTGATATTTTTTTTTATACTTTATTTACATCTATTACAGTTTAACATAAATAAATAAATAAAAATAATAAAAAAACAAGGGATATAAATACAAAATAAAATAGAATACAAAAAAAAATACGTAAAAACAGCAATAGATGTGTTGCGATGTTAGGTGAGTCAGTGGCGATTCAGGTGGTGTCTGCTAATGACCATGGAATGCTTAGCTTCTGAACACTTGCTGCCTCAACTTATCTACCTTTTAAGACATATGTGCAAATAATAACTGTTAAAAAATATATATGTTAAGGGGTTATCTGTTCACACATTTGGCTTCCACGTCATTGAATTTTATAAGTAATCATGAAAGTCTTAATGACACGTGTGGAGGAATATATTTAGTTTTTGTTGATGTAAATGATTACTTTCATCAAGGTTAAAATGACGAAATAGGGAGGAAGCAGGGGCGCACCCAGGTAGGGCACCCATAGCCTAGGGTTGCCATACGTCCGGATTTTTCCGGACATGTCCGGAATTTAGGTGTCAAAATCAGCGTCCGGGGGGAATTTTGAAAATTTTCGAAATGTCCGAAATTTCAGCATCCATTACCAATTGTTCATAAAAATACAAATTTGTATAACTTTATTGACGAGAGCGAGAGCGAGAGAGAGAGAGAGAGAGAGAGAGAGAGAGAGAAGGGGGGGAGGCAGTGGTGTAGCTACGGGATGGGCACGTACCCCCCCATGATAATCCGGTGCCCCCCACTGGCCATGGCTGCCGTATTCTGTATAATGCTGTAATACCCACCACCTATCTGATCTTAGAATATGTCCTTATACCCTTCTACGTGGCATCAGAATGCCTCCGTTTGCCTAGTGCCACCCGATTGATAGATAAATAGCTACGCCACTGCTTACAAAGCAATCCAGTCCTTTAACAACCCACAAACTACGTAGCAAAAAATAAATAATATTATATCCTACTAATCATTTGCGACGTTGTTAACGAGTTCGAAGCACTAACGAACACTATCAATATAAGCTTTAAAAAAATACTACAAAACTGTACCAACACTATTACTAACTCCCATTTGCTAGCATTTAAGATTTGGATAACGTTATAGGTCAATAATTATTGGTCAAAAGTCAACAGGTCATGGCGTGGGAAGGAGATAAGGGAAAGGTTTAGTGTTTCGAATCAGTGTTGAGTTCCTTGAGTATTCCGGTACGAGCGACAGTCGAGAGCGAAGGGGCAGGACGTGTGTGCATGCAGCTAGGAAGAAGAGGATGATTTTTGGTCAAACAACCCTTTATTTTGTTGCTTTACTTCATATTTCTGCAGCGTAAGGTAGAAGAGGGAGAGAAAGGGAGGGAGTGGGAGAGAGTGAGAGGAATGAGTGAGCAGGGGTGGATCTAGGGGGGGCGGCCACCCTTGAAAATTTATGTCATTGGCCACCCCATATTTGAGCAGAGGTCTAATGAAAATTCAACCATTTATTTTCAATGGTTATGCCTTGGCCACCCCACACTAGATCTGTGTCCAACTTTGGCCACCTTAGGCTAGCGAGAAATCTGGCGGGTTTGCTAGACTGTTGTCGAAAAAAAAAAAATCCCCCCCTCCCCCCCTTGAAAAAAATCCTGGGTCCGCCCCTGATATAGAAGTCTTTTAAGTTAGCGTACACCATTGGACATTTCTCTTATTGAGTTCAGAACCTAGGATAGTCAATACAAGTTAAAGGAAGCCATAATGATGTCACCTACCAAATCAGTAATGGGTAGTTAGGTTGTAATGGTTTTGTTGTAGGCTACACACACTTGCAAATTGCAATGATGCATGCAATTACTGTTTGAATTATGCAATGCTGTCTGCCAATCTGATTAATTTCGCCCTATGTGTAATAGCATAGCAACACAGGCTAACAAAGAATTGCGTTATACTAGCCTATTTTACTGCATGCATCACATATCATACTGAGAGATGACATAGATGCTGCATACCTTTATCTCCTCCGCGTTTCTCCTCCTCTTTTACTAGGATTGTCACCCCTTGGCTGTAATAAATTTGTCAAATCAAATCAATCCCCTTTTCACATTTTGCTAAACTGGGCGCCTGATGGCTTATACCTTTTCTGATCCATTTGTTTTGACGCTGCACATCCCCCAACGATGTCAATTAAGACTAAGAGACTAGACTAAATCTATGGAATAATGGAAGCGACTGCAGGAAGCCGGACACGCTACTCCAAAAGTCTGCGCACAATCAGCTGATCAGCGATGCGCTCCACTTGCCGCCATTAGTTACAAGCATCTTAATAATTTTATACACAGTCCAAAAAAAATTATTTATCTCTGGCATATACTACTAGAGCTATTATATACTACTATTATTTAACATTATCATTATTTTATCATTTTATTATTATTATTATTATCATTATTTTAAATATATATTTTTTTTCGGTC
>JACEEZ010021771.1:302794-307794 GCA_016584305.1 Chionoecetes opilio
CATCACCACACACCCATTCACTCACCCATCACCCCCCACCCATTCACTCACCCATTACCCATCACCCCCCAACCATTCACTCACCCATTACCCATCACCACACACCCATTCACTCACCCATTACCCATCACCCCCCACCCATTCACTCACCCATTACCCATCACCACACACCCATTCACTCACCCATTACCCATCACCCCCACCCATTCACTCAACCCACCCATTCATTCACCCATTACCCATCACCACACACCCATTACCCATCACCACACACCCATTCACTCACCCATTACCCATCACCCCCCACCCATTCACTCACCCATTACCCATCACCCCCCACCCATTCACTCA
Organism: Chionoecetes opilio; assembly: GCA_016584305.1. Taxonomy (NCBI): domain Eukaryota; kingdom Metazoa; phylum Arthropoda; class Malacostraca; order Decapoda; family Majidae; genus Chionoecetes; species Chionoecetes opilio. The sequence goes on from JACEEZ010021771.1 coordinate 303,146, forward strand.
CCCATTACCCATCACCACACACCCATTCACTCACCCATTACCCATCACCCCCCACCTATTCCCTCACCCATCACCCCCCACCCATTCACTCACCCATCACCCCACACCCATTACCCATCACCCCACCCATTCACTTACCCATTACCCATCACCCTACATCAAGGCTTCCTCAATTCTCGCAACCCACTTTTGTTTTCACAATTCTCGCTAATAGGCTGCTAAAAAAAAAGAAAAAAAAAGTGATCGGATCATCTTATAAGTGGGCTTATGACCTTCCCCTGGTCAACCTGATTCCAAAAATGTGCCATATGAGGTGTTTGCGCCACGGGGGGCGGAACCTATACCACACACACACACAGACAGACAGACAGACAGACAGACAGACACACTTTCGCTTATATTATATATATATATATATATATATATATATATATATACGTATATATATATATATATATATACGTATATATATATATATATATATATATATATATATATATATATATATATATATATATATATATATATATATATACGTATATATATATATATATGTGTGTGTGTGTGTGTGTGTGTGTGTGCGAGTGCGTGCGTGCGTGTGCGCGTGCGCCTATTACCAGGAATTTTCTACCAACATTAATTACGCTACACTTGTCAATATTATATTCAATCTGCCACCTGACTACCCACTCGTTTAACTTATATAAGTCTCCCTGCAAAGTGTTAACATCATACTGTGATCTAATAATCCTACCTACCTTAGTATCATCAGCAAACTTGCTGATATCACTGCTAATCCCACTATCCAAGTCGTTGATGTAAATCGAAAATAGTAATGGTCCCAAAACAGACCCCTGTGGAACCCCACTTGTCACCTGCCCCCATTCAGATTTAGAACCATTATTAGTAACCCTTTGTTGCCTATCACGTAACTAAAATCTAATCCAACGAAGAACCTTCCCGTAGGACGCGTAGATCACCATCAATACCATCAATTGATCTGTATTATCCTGTGTAATATACTTCGCCATAGACCACTGTATACCTGGACTGCGCACGGAATATCGGCCTGTCGCACAAGGGGCCGAAGTCGGAGGGCCGCTCAGATTCATATATACATATACGGATCATATAGACTGGTCTATCAGTATATATGATATACTGTAATCTTCGTAAATGTTTGTTCTATAATATTATCAAATAAAAAACAGTAAAACACGCTAAAGAAATGCCATTAGAGACTCTGAAGAAATATGCATGAACTTAATATTCACTTAACTCTTCGCCATTTAAAACTTTGCGAGTCAACTTTTATAATGAAGAGTATCAATAGAAGCGCAATTGTATTAGCTTTCCATTGCTATATTTCGTTATCTGATAAATTAATTACCCCCATGCATAAATTAGCGTTAACTAAATAAATAAAATCATCAATCGGGTAATTTTCCCGATTGATGATGTTATTTATTTAGTCAACGCTAATTTATACACGGTACTAATTCATTTATCAGGAAACGAAATATATAAGTAAATAAATAACATCATCAATCGGGAAAATTACCCGATTGATGATTTGATTTATTTATTTAACGCTAATTTATGCATGGTTTTAATTAATTTATCAGATAACGAAATATAGCAATGGAAAGCTAATACAATTGCGCTTCTATTGATACTCTTCATTATAAAAGTTGACTCGCAAAGTTTTAAATGGCGAAGAGTTATGTGAATATTAAGTTCATGCATATTTCTTCATAGTCTCGTAATGGCATTTCTTTAGCGTGTTTTACTGTTTTTTATTTGATAATATTATAGAACAAACATTTACGAAGATTACAGTATATCATATATACTGATAAACCAGTCTATATGATAGTCCATAGACCACTATATCTCTTTGTCGGGCGCCCCGCGGGCCCCTATGCAGCCCCGCAATTCAAAACATTGTCGCGTGAACAGTCCAGGTATACAGTGGTCTATGACTTAGCACATGCAATGGAAGTAACGTTAATCTGCATTAGTCCCTGTATCATTATAGTTTGTTGTCGCAAGCTGCGTATCTTATTATTACATCACACACGGTCAATCCGTGGCCTATATTCACGCCAGTCAACATGGAAACACGAACACTCATGCGAAAGAGTGAGATAAAAAAGCACTAAGGCAACAGTGTGTGTTGTGTTTGTGTGTGTGTCTGATGCTGTAGGATAATATTACTTTGCATATATTAACAAGACAGATAATATGGTATCAGTGCTGCTAAACACGTGATATGTTCATGATTTTCGTGTGTATCAACTGACGAGGAAACTGATTTGTCTGTTTGTATTCCGACGACCGATAATGCGCTACCGGGAAGGGTCAGTCAAGATCTATAGACTTTTAATAGTAGTAATAGATAGTATGTCTATTAATCTTGGGGTCAATAACAGCTGAACGTGACGAAACTATATCACATATACCATTGCTAATACCGCCTTCTACTAGCGTTTAGTAATTGCAGTATGATAATGATACTACTAATGATAATGATAATAATAATGTACATGATAATGATAACAGTTACAACTAGGGGGGTGGGGGGGGCACTCAGTAGAGTGCATACCTCCGCCCGAATATTTCTCGATGACGGGGGTGCGAGCGGCGGGGGGGGGGAGGGGGGGTCCAACATGGGCAATTTTTACCCAGATACGATGAAGTGTCAAGAAAATCTAGTTTACCATAGTGTGTCCTAAGGCCTCAGTGATCCCTAGAGCGCTAAAACAGAAAACGGAATATTTTTACCCAAAACTAAAAAAAAAAAAAGGAAACATATTGCATCAATTGGTTGCCATGGCAACAGTTGTGATTCGATTTCATCCAAAATTAAATCAGTTCTTCCTTATACCAAATAGACTTGGTATACCAAGTTTGGTCCAAATCTATTTGTAACTTTTCGAGAAATCCTGTACACTAACAAACAAACAAACAAACAAACAAACAAACAAACAGATCGGGGTGAAAACATAACCTCCCTCCAACTTCGTTGGCGGAGGTAACTAGGGGGGGGGGGCACTCAGTAGAGCGAATACCTCCGCCCAGGCATGTAATAATTGGTTGCCATGGCAACAGTTGTGATTCGATTTCATCCAAAATTAAATCAGTTCTTCCTTATACCAAATAGACTTGGTATACCAAGTTTGGTCCAAATCTATTCGTAACTTTTCGAGAAATCCTGTACACTAACAAACAAACAAACAAACAGACAGATCGGGGTGAAAACATAACCTCCCTCCAACTTCGTTGGCGGAGGTAATTATGATGATTATAGTGACAATAATGGTAATAGCAGCAACAATAATGATACTAGTAATAATGGCACTATAATTACCTCCGCCAACGAAGTTGCAGGGAGGTTATGTTTTCACCCCGATCTGTCTGTTTGTTTGTTTGTTTGTTTGTTTGTTAGTGTACAGGATTTCTCGAAAAATTACAAATAGATTTGAACCAAACTTGGTATCCCAAATCTATTTGGTATAAGGAAGAACTGATTTAATTTTGGATGAAATCGAATCACAACTGTTGCCATGGCAACCAATTGATGAAATATTCGAGCGGCGGTATGCGCTCTACCGAGTGCCCCCCCTAGTTAATCAAGTTATTACCTCCGCCAACGAAGTTGGAGGGAGGTTATGTTTTCACCCCGATCTGTCTGTTTGTTTGTTTGTTTGTTTGTTAGTGTACAGGATTTCTCAAAAAGTTACGTATAGATTTGGACCAAATTTGGTATACCAAGTCTATTTGGTATAAGGAAGAAGTGATTTAATTTTGGATGAAATCAAATCACAACTGTTGCCATGGCAACCAATTATTACATGCCTGGGCGGAGGTATGCGCTGTACTGAGTGCCCCCCCTAGTATTCTTGTTGTATTTGTCGTTGTTGTTGCCACAAGTTATTATCAGTACAACGAAAACAACAACTGGTACTATATTACTACCACTGCTAAAAGTACCACACACACACACACACACACACACACACACACACACACACACACACACACACACACACACACACACACACACACACACAGACACACACACACACACACACACACACACACACACACACACACACCAAGGGAGTCACAAGGCAGCAAGGAACACCCACTAAATCATAGCGGCGACGCAACACCCAGGACCGTCTGAGTCCAACACCGGCAATCAACAGGTGACACACATGCGGGAAGGTGAGACGCGACGAATACTGAAGAAAAAAATTGTCCCAAGATTTACTCAAGAAACGAAGTAAGGACAGAAGGACGTGGATGCTATGGATTAAACTTATATTATTAAAAATGCTAAGGAAATTATATTACAATAGAGTGATAATAAGATAGCAAAATCAATACGAGAAAAGTTAAGGCGACTTGGGAAAGGGAAAGTATACAGAGCTAAGTATACAGAATATTGATATAAAACTACCCGATGGTTTTATATACAGGCTATTCATGTAAACAAGGTAAAGACGGAAGATAGTCAATGTAGCTATACAACTAATATTAGAAGTGTATGGTAATGCATATTCAACTAGGGGGGGGGGGGCACTCAGTAGAGCGCATACCTCCGCCCGAATATTTCTCAATGACGGGGGTGCGAGCGTCGGGGG
>JACEEZ010021771.1:312794-315294 GCA_016584305.1 Chionoecetes opilio
TTGGTGGGCCTTCGGCCCAATAATTGTAACACTTGTATTTTAATGATAATGTATTTCACACAACCATGAGTTTAATCTCACAGAATAATTTTTGAGTTATCACAAAATCTGACAAAATATTACTGCAAAGCAGCAGGATAGACAATGTTCTTGGTCTTTTTGTTGGGTGTGAGGATAAAGAGCTTGCTGCCATCTCCCACTCTTGAGCATCCAACATAGAGCTGATTATAGGAAAAGCAAGGTTGAAGTAGGTGAAGTCCAACATACTTCAGTGATTGGCCTTGTGACTTGTTGATTGACATGGCAAAGCTGACTTTCACTGGAAACTGAAGTCTCTTGAAATCAAATGGCATGTCTGATGGGATGATTGGAATCTTGGAAATGAACACAACTTCTCCCTTTCCTTGTCCAGTGATGATCATGGTCTCCAACAGATGAGGAAGCATCTTCTTGACAATTAATCTTGTTCCATTGCAGAGCTTTGGAGGATCCAGATTTCTCATCAGCATGATTGGAACACCCTCTTTGAGAGAGAGTCTGTGGGGAGGAGTTCCTGGAAGTTCCAATAGGACTGAAGTAATAGGACTGAAGTAAAAGAAACCGTCCGTCAGTCCGTCAGTTCGTTTCGATATCTTTCTTTTTTCATGCAAAATATCTCGCGTAATTTTTTTTTCTTTTTCTCACAATTCTCGCTAATACTAAAAATAAAAATAAATAAAAGTGATCGGATCATCCCCAAAGTGGCCTTAAAACTTTCCCCTGGTCGACCTGGTTCCAAAACTGTGCCATTGCGCCACTGGGGGCGGAACCTATAGCGGACACACACACAGACACACTTTCGATTATATTATTATATATATATTTATATATATATGAGTTTTTACTTCATTCTCTTCATCAATTATTTCCTTTTCAATCGAGAGTCCTGCCTTTTTCAAAGTTTGTACCACTTCTAACTACTGAACAGAACGCCACATAGTGAATTATGCCTCTCGAATAGTCGATATGGAATACTAAATTTTGGATCTTTCTTTCATTATTGGGAAGAGTACAGAGGGCTTAGTGATCCTCAACACCTCTTTCATAGCACTTTCCTACCTCTCCCTACACTGAAGATTACTGATTATCCTTCACTACAAATCTAAGCTGGAAATTCGCATCAGATACTGTAAAGGCAGGTGGATTTGTATCGAATTATTTATCGCCTCTGTAAATTATTTTCCCTCCCCAGAATTCTGCCTCTAATAACTATAGCCAAACACTGTTCAAACCTGTCTTCAGTCTCTCCAGGGTTTTTCTCGTTTGGTGGCTAGAATTTCCTATAATATTGATTTTCCTGTCGTTATTTCCATGCCACACCTGAGCTTGCTAATTACATTGATCCTTCACTCTTGCGGCCCCGCTGCACAATGCTTTCTATATACCTATGCCGTTACTGTTTTCATGGTACTATAGTGCACGAGACACAGTATCCACATTTTGTGCTCTTCACCGGTAAGCTCTGAAGAAGTTTATGTTACTTAATATTTTCCATATGCATACAAATTTCGTTCTTCTAAAAAGTGACAATCATTACATATCACGAAGGAGATTGACCACCTTGTCACTTTTAATGCTCTCATACTTATCTTTCTTCTTGAGAGTCATCTAATGTCTTCACGCATTGTTTGTTCTCTGGCCAGTGACCAGTCAATTTATCTTCTTTTATATTTTGAAAATTTCGATTAGTCTTGCTATAGTGGTCTGTTTGAATTTAATTTCCCTTTTTCTGTCCGTCTGTCTCTAACTATGTCTGTACTGTAAGGTAAAGGTAAATATATAAAGTAATAGGCATACACTATGCTGCGCGTGGCCTCGGTGCTCATCTCCGTCGCATTAGTCCTTGAGCCTGTGGTGGGTGAGAACCCGTTACCCCGGGACACAGGGCTACTGTGACATCCGGGTTACTACAGTTACCTACCCCGGGTTTCCCCAGGTACCCATTTATCAACCCCGAAAGAACAGGGAGGAAGAACAGTCTGTTTGGCTGGTCGCCGACTTGCTCTGGTCCGGATTCGAACCAGGGCCCGCAGATTCGTAGCTAGGCGCGCTAGCCACTACACCACGGAGGTGTACTGTACCAGCCTAAAAATTTCAACGAGTGTTTTTGTTTGTTAATGTTTGTATGTTTTGACTTCCCCTGGTCAACCCGGTTCCAAAAATGTGCCATATGAGGTGATTGCGCCACGGAGGGCGGAACCTATACCAGACACACACACACACACACACACACACACACACACCACACACACACACACACAGACAGACAGACAGACAGACACACTTTCGCTTATATTTACCATTACCCATCACCCCCCACCTATTCCCTCACCCATCACCCATCACCCCCCCCCCATTCACTCACCCATCACCCCACACCCATTACCCATCACCCCACCCATTCACTCACCATTACCCATCACCCTACATCAAGGTTTCCTCAATTCTCGCAACCCACTTT
>JACEEZ010021771.1:320294-335294 GCA_016584305.1 Chionoecetes opilio
TAGCCAAAAAGTCCGCCCGGAGGGCGGCTTTGCGGCTAGTTTTAAATATATTTTTAGGTTGGTGCAAGGTTAGGTTTTAGGTTAGGTTTTGATGCTTTTTTTTTTTTTTTTTTTCTTTTTTCTTTATAGATTGGTGGTTATAGTCTCACGTTCACTGTATGTGTGTCATATATTTGTGGGATATTGTTGAAAAGCCTCACTCTTGGTCAACGTTTACATATATCTATAATAATATAAGCGAAAGTGTGTGTGTCTGTGTGTGTGTGTGTGTGTGTGTGTGTGTGTGTGTGTGTGTGTGTGTGTGTGTGTGTGTGTGTGTGTGTGTGGTATAGGTTCCGACCCCCGTGGCGGAATCCTATCATATGGCACAGTTTTGGAACCAGGTTGACCAGGGGAAGGTTTTAAGCCCACTTATGAGATGATCCGATCACTTTTATTTTTAGTAGCCTATTAGCGAGAATTGTGAAAAAAAGTGGGTTGCGAGAATTGAGGAAACCTTGATGTAGGGTGATGGGTAATGGGTGAGTGAATGGGTGGGGTGATGGGTAATGGGTGTGGGGTGATGGGTGAGTGAATGGGTGGGGGGTGATGGGTTGGGGGTGATGGGTGATGGGTGAGGGAATAAGTGGGGGGTGATGGGTAATGGGTGAGTGAATGGGTGTGCGGTGATGGGTAATGGGTGAGTGAATGGGTGGGGGGTGATGGGTAATGGGTGAGTGAATGGGTGGGGGGTGATGGGTAATGGGTGAGTGAATGGGTGGGGGGTGATGTGAATGGGTTGGCGTTAATACATACATTTCTACATCCATGATTTCAGGAAAGTTAGAAGGGGCTATCTGGAGAGTCTGTGTTTGGTGGGCCGAAGGCCCACCAATAGCCCTCCGCAGTAGCTAGCCAAAAAGTCCGCCCGGAGGGCGGCTTTGCGGCTAGTATGAATATAAATCTCTTAGGAATGAGGATATATTTTAAATGACTAAACTAACATTATTAACTAAACTAAATAATAAATAATTAATAATAAGAAAAAAGCTAATAAGAAAAAAAAATAAAAAAAAATAAAACTATTTTAAATTACTAAACTAACATTATTAGCTAAACTTACATTATTAAACGTTAAATCTCTTAGGAACACAATGAAGGCTGTGTGTGTACTTTGATGCTACTCTCTTGGCACGGGAATAAGTCGTCACTCGTCACCGTGTTTTTTGGCATCAGACTTTTGCCGCATTCACAGCCCGACCCGGTCCCTCCCGTGAGCCGCCGCCCGCCCGTCCGTCAGTCCGCACACACGCCGTCACCGCGACCCTCCTTGGCCTGCGTCTCCGCAATACCTCGGCGTCCGTCACACGTAACGAAACACAGCCCCCCACCCCCCGATATTTTTTTGTATCTTATATTTTATTTTTACTACTATTTTGCTTTTTTTTTACTTATTTTTACTTTACATCGGTACGGACCAATATATTTTTTGTTGAATAGACGCGATGTTCTTTTTCATATTCGTTAGGTATACAGACATGACAAGAATGTTTTTTATACATTTTTATTTTGGTTTCATATATATTCACTGGCTTTATTTTGTTGTTCTCTCTATTTATTGTGTGTGTGTGTGAGGAGGGGGGGGGGGGTGGCATGCATTCTTTCCCACTACACTACACACACTTTTCGCCGCGGAATCAAGGCAGATAAAAAAAAATGTAAACTGAAAATAGAATGGAAAACCGATGTGCCAACTTTCCTTTTTATTTTTTGTTAGTGTTTTTTTTCATGCAATTACTGTCATTAGCGTTGAGCCGAATTTTAGTTTGAAACACTGACCATGTATACGAACGAACTGGAAATGGAAGCAACAACTGTGTACACGTTTTCCTTTTTATCCCTTTTTATACACCCTTTTCATGGCATGGGTTTTTATTTTGTACATATGTGGAGGCGACATACAATAGTTAATAGTTGTACTTGTCCCACCTTAACCCTATGTCCGTTACCCTTCTTCCCTTCATAACTTATAGAATCTCTCTCTCTCTCTCTCTCTCTCTCTCTCTCTCTCTCTCTCTCTCTCTCTCTCTCTCTCTCTCTCTTCACCTACTCTCCTCTCCCTCCCTTGCAGCACCCCCATTCGTCCTCATTTCAAAGTGAATCAACTCAATTGGCTCTTTTCGTCGGTCGTGCGTGTGTAAAACGTGCTATAAAAGCTTATAATAAGAATAAAAGTAAACAGTAATTCAATACATAATCATAAATAAACGTACCTTTTGTGATACGCGAGAAAGCAGCTACATAAAACTACAACATTTAAGACGTGTCCATGCCAATGAGAAATATTAAAGTAGTTTGAAAGTGATGCAAAAATGAGTAAGCGACGCCTGACAAAGTGTTGTGGAAATTCATGGGAGCTTTGTACACCACCGCTACAAGAGGGAAATGGGAAGGAAGGGGTGGAAGAGTAACATTAAAGAATAAAGAATGGAGAAGTGACGATGATGGAGAAGAGGAAAGAAGATGGGGGTGAATAAGTGTGTGTGTGTGTGTGTGTGTGTGTGTGTGGGTGTGTGTGTGTGTGTGTGTGTGTGGTGTGTGTGTGTGTGTGGTGTGTGTGTGTGTGTGTGTGTGTGTGTGTGTGGTGTGTGTGTGTGTGTGTGTGTGTGTGTGTGTGTGTGTGTGTATAATATATATATATGTGTGTGTGTGCGTGGGGGGTAAGGGGGGGGGTGCATGCATTCTTTCCACTACACTACACGCACTTTGAAGGTGAGTGGAAAAGAGAGAGAGAGAGAGAGAGAGAGAGAGAGAGAGAGAGAGAGAGAGAGAGAGAGAGAGAGAGAGAGAGAGAGAGAGAGAGAGAGAGAGAGAGAGAGAGAGAGAGGAGAGAGAGAGAGAGGAGAGAGAGAGAGAGAGAGAGAGAGAGAGAGAGAGAGAGAGAGAGAGAGAGAGAGAGTGGAAATAGGCAATGAATAAAAAAAAAATAGCGTACGAGACGAGAAGATGAGAGAACAACAGGAGGAGAAAAAGGAAGAGAACGTTGAGGAAGAAGAGAAAATCAAGAACCGTCTAGTGTAGGTCAAGAGAAAGGGAGAGGAAGGAGGAGAGTGATGACGGAGAGTGATGACGGAGAGAGCAGGAGGACGGTGAGAAAAAAAATTACGTCTCAGGAGAAGCAAGGGAACATAAATAAAAATAAAAACAGGGGAAGAGGAGAAGGGCAAGAGGAGGAGGAAGAGGAAAAAGAGGAGTGGAGAAGAAAGGAGTGGAGTAGAGAGTGCTAAAGGAGGGGAAAAGAGGGAATAAAGACTAAAAGAGGAGGGAGAGGGAAGTGTTAGTTTCATATTCTCTAAAATTCAGGTACTGTACATCGCTGGCAAGTGACCAACTATCACAGCGGCGGGCGAGCCAAACACAAGCGAAGAGGAAATAAGAGAATAAAGGAAAGAAAGATAATGAGGAGTGATGGAAGTTCAGATTACAAAAGAGGAGAGACACGGAGAGAAAAAAAAGAGGGAAAGATAGAAAAGAAAAAAGAAGAGAGCTAAGATGTAAATGGAGAAGGGATACGAGAAAAGAAGAGAGAGCAGAAGAGAGAGAGAGAGAGAGAGAGAGAGAGAGAGAGACGAGAGAAGAGAGAAGAGGATGAGAGAGAGAGAGAGAGAGAGATGGAAGAGAGAGAAGAGAGAGAGAGAGAGAGAGAGAGAGAGAGAGAGAGAGAGAGAGGAGAGAGAGAAGAGAGAGAGAGAGAGAGAGAGAAGAGGAGGCATAGCTTTCAGATAGATGTCCCGGGACAGGGGACATTTTTATTTTCTGCCCCCCCTTGCCTTCAACAACCTCTTTGCTATTTGTAGCCCAGTATACCATGTCAGTTGTTTAAAAATAAAAAAAAAAAAAAAAAAAGGATATAAAAAAAGTAAAGTAAGGAAAAAAAACTGAAGAGGGGAGAGAGAGAAAGAGGAGAGAAAGAGAGAGAGGAGAGAGAGAGAGAGGAGAGAGAGAGAGAGAGAAGAGAGGAGAGAGAGAGAGAAGAGAAAAGGAGAGAGAGAGAGGATGAAAAGAAAAGTAAAAGTAAAGAAAGGAGACTGAGACGAAAAAGTAGAAGCAAAAAAAATAAAGAAGAGAGGAGAAAAGATAATAAGACAGTGGAGGTGAAGAAAGAAATGGAAAGACGAGAGAGAAAGACTATTTTTTAAAGGGGGGAGAAGGGATAGTCTGTCTATTTACACAACAATACGAATAAATAATAAAAAAAGCTATCTAATTCATCACAAAAACAGACGCTTCATAACCAAGGCTGTTCATTCGTAGCTCCATCGTTAGGTATAAAGATGACCTATATTGTCATCTTTAAAATTCCAAAACCAAACCCAACCTAACCTAACCAAAAACCAAACCCTACCAACCTAACCTAACCTATTTAAAAACCTAACCTACCCTTCCCTCAAATAAGGAGACCCCGCTTTTTCCCGTCTAGTAGAAACGGCTTTTGAAAAGTCATGAGACCTAACCTAACCAAACCCAACCAAACCCTTCCTTACCAACCTAACCCTAACCTTTCTAATTTAACCCAACCAAACCCTAGCAAACCTAACCTTCCCTAACTAACCAAACTAACCTAACTTCTAACAAAACCCCCCCTTCCTAAGCTCCTCTATAGGCAGAAACGAGGAGACAAAAACTTCATATTCTTTTTTTAAAAACCCACCGAATGCATCTTTTCGTATAATCATTATCTGCCGTGTGATTTTTTCTCCCCCAATTTGGAAGGCTTTTCACGTGTGTGGGAATACGGTAAGGCTATCCTGTATCTACAAACACTATGAGAAGTAACTGAATGAAGGTAAATACCATAGAATCTCTTTTCTTTTCCTTCAAAAAATACAATGGACGCGGAGGAGGTAAGTTGGTTTTAAAATAAAAAAAGATGCAAAAAGGGGAGAAAGGGAAATGCGGGTAGAAAATGTAGCTCAGTTACTTACGAGAGATATTATTTTGATATGAATTATAATTTATTGACCTCTTGTTACAATTGTTAAAAAAAAATATATTTACGTACATCAGTATATCTGAGGACCAGGCCCGGTGACCGAGGCTCTTGACAGCCTGTGTGTATATATTTTAAACCGTAAGACGTCATTTTTATAGCCTAGATAATTTATATAAAAAAACAAAAACTAAATTCCCATATAAAACCAAAACTTTAGTTTTACAGAAAAAAAAAATTACATAAGAAACTAAAGGTGGACCCTATAAAAAATCTTACAAATGGGCAATTTGTTATGTGCAAATAAATTATTTAAAATATATTTAGCAAATAATTAAAGAAAAAAAAGAAAAAAAAAAAGAAAAGCAAGTTACATAGTATGAATATCACTACCTGATTTTCAAAGAAAAAAAAAAAAAAATTATTCACAATCACCTAAATTTTAATGTATTTATAGTTTTGATTTAATTTGTACTTAAAAGTTTTTAGTGTTACAAGCTCCTAAGATCTTTGGCAGTTGGTTCCAACATCAACACCTCAAGGTGTCCCTTGCTGTGCATGGGATGTTCTACAAAATGGGGGTCTTAGATCAGTGGTCTCGACTGTCCATTATAAGAAGCAAATTGGGAAGTCATGTCAGTTGTATCGTTGGAGTCCCTTATGAACAAATTTATTGGTTTAAAGGGGCTATCACATCAGGAAATTTAAGTAATTCAATTTTAAAACAAGTGTTAGTTGGGGCATAACGGTGGCTGGAGTAAAAACATTAAATTTTTTTTTGAGTAATGAAAAGACTATTGATGAAGTTTTTGGAATGATCCCCCCCATATAGTAAACAATAATAATGGCGGAAGCTAATTCAAATAATTTGTCTAAGCAGTAGTGGGTATTTATTAGTATTTTAGTTAACCCCGTGATTTTTAGAAAATTTAGTCTTAATTTTAAATATTGAGATTCCATTTTAATTTTCATCAATTATTTCCCCTAAAACTTGGCTCATGAACTTTTTTTTTTAAACCCAAAGGGTTTTTCAATATAAATTCAACATGTAAAGGTTGCGTCAAAGGGGGATGAGATATCATAAATGTGTTTTTTGGGCATTTAAAATTTAATTTGTTTTTTTTATCCAAATTTGAAAAATTAAGTAATTTTGTATTTTAAAATATTTTTGATGTTATTAAGATTTTTGTCCCGAAAAAAATAATTGTGTCGTCGGCAAAAAGTAGGAATTTTAGCTTATCAACTACGTGTAAAATATTTAAAAAAATAAAAAAAGGAGAGGGCCCCAAAAAAAGGGGAACCCTTTCGGAACGCCCAACCCAAAATTTCAGGTTGAGGATTGGGGGTATTATTAAAAGACGTACATTGTTTCCTGTTGGGGTTTGGTAGTTTTTTTTAAACCAGTTTTATGCGGACCCGAATGCCATAAACCAAAAATTTTTTTAAAAAAATGGAGGGGATCAGTGTCAAAAACCTTAGAAAAAGTCACAAAAAACTGATATTTTGGAACATCTTTTTTTTTGTCGGAAATATTTTGACAAAGTTTGTTTGCTAGTTCTGTAGAAAATTTAAAGGGCGAAAACCATATTAGATTTTGATAATAAAAAAAATTTTTGGGGAGATAAATTTAGCAGTCTACTAGCACAATTTTTTTTTAAAAAATTTACTTTTAAAACTAGGGAAAAATTGAAATTTGGGCTGTAATTATGTGGATTGATGTCACCTTTTTTTTAAAAACCCGGAATTTCTCGGCAACTTGAGTGATTTTTGGGAAACAGCCCTCTTTTTTAAAAAATCTATTTAAAGTATTCAAGAAAAGAAGAAATTTCGTTTCTGCATTGTTTTTTTATTTTAATGTTGATATCATCAAACCTGGTGACGTTAATTTTTAAGTTTTTGATGACATTATTAATTTTAAAAATTGTTGTTGGTTGGAGGAAAAAAAAGAATGCAAAATTCTGGTAAAAAGAAGTGGATTGGGTTTGGTGGCAAATATTAGGTAAACTGTTGGGAAATTGCAAAAATTTATTAAATGACCCCCTACATCATGATTTTTTAGATTTTGATTAATCTTGAAATGTAATGGAAACCGGTAGTTTTTTTCCTTTTTTCCCATTAATTTTTTTTTTACTATTTTTCCCATGAATTTTAATTTACCCGCGTTTCTTTTAGTTTTGAATTATAATTTTTTTTCTTTAGCTGCTCTTATTACTGAGGTTAATGTATTTCCTATACTGTTTAAATATTTTTTTCATGGTAAGTGGCCATCTAGCATAAAGGGTTCTGTAATTTTTTCGGGTTTAATGGATTTTTTTTTATTGCTTGAGTAATGTAGGGTTTAGTACTAGCTTTTCTTTTAAAGTGTATTTCTTTGAAAAGGGAAAGTTTGTCATACAAAATTTGAAACTTATTATATAAAATGTCAAAACTTATTTACATCATTTTTATCATCTCTAAATTCCGTCATAATTTACTAAATCTATTTTGAAAGCATCATAGAGACATTGCGAATATTCTTTTTGTCCATGTGATCTGGAGGAAAGTACATTTCTAGTATCAACTGAAAAAAAAGTTTAAAAACAGGGAAGTGATGCTAATAGTAGTGTAACATATATAACTTTCCCGATGGCTTTTCAAAAATTTTTGACCCATGTGCGATTAATGAAACTGTAGTTTAGGACTCGTGTTGGTTTTTGTAATTTTGGAAAAAAAAAAAGTAAGAAAAAAAAAATAAGTTTACAAATCATGCCCCTTTCCTTCATTTTTAGTAAAAATTTTTTCATTTAAATCCCCCAATTTTTAGCATGAGTTGTTTTGTTTTCTAAAAGTTCCAAAATATTCTTAGAGTCAAAAGAAATTTATCAAGGCCCCTTGCATTGGGGTCTGTAAATAATTCCTATAATAAATTGGAGTAAAGAGAGAGGAGAGAGAGAGAGGAGAGGAGAGGAGAGAGAGAAGAGAGAGAGAGAGAGGAGAGAGAGAGGAGAAAAGAGAGAGAGGGAAGGATAGAGAGGGGAAGAGAGAGAGAGGGGGAGAGGGGGAGAAGAGAGAGAAAGAGAGAGGGGAGAGAGAGGAGGGGAGAGAGAGAAGAGAGAGAGAGGGAAGAGAAGAGAGAGAGAAAGAATAAGGAAAGGATAATGAGAAAAGGGGAAAGAAAGGGGGGTGAGAGAAAAGAAAGAGAAAAAAAAGGAGAGAGAGGAGAGAGAGAGAGAGAGAGAGAGGAGAGAGGAGGGGGAGGAGAGAGAGAAGAGAGAGAAAAGCGAGGAGGGAAGGGAAGAAGGGGAGAGAGAAAAAGAGAAGAGAGAAGTTATTTTTAAAAAAACAAAAGTAAAAAAAAAAATATAAAAAAAAGCCCGGAAGGGGATGGGGAAAAAAGAAAGAAAAGGGGGAAGAAAAATAACGGGGGCCGGAGGAATGGAAAAAGCAGAGAAGTAAATGGCTTGATTACAAGAGGTAACAATTTTTTTTTAAAGATTACCCTCCCCCCCCCGGTTTGTGGGGGGTATTTGGGGAAATAAATTTTGTTTGGGGGGAAGAAAAAAAAATTGGCGAGTAGCGTACAAAAAATTCGATATTTTTGAATAAGTTTGATAGGGAGTAGTATTCCGTTCACGTCTAACTGCTATCTAACAAATGGAACGAAACGTAGAGATAAAGATTATTCTAGGTCGGGTGAATTGAGTTACGGATTCCATTTTCCAGTGCGATTCTCTCTCTCTCTCTCTCTCTCTCTCTCTCTCTCTCTCTCTCTCTCTCTCTCTCTCTCTCTCTCTCTCTCTCTCTCTCTCTCTTTCTTTTTCTCCTCTTTCTCTTTTTTTTCACTACCTCTCTTCTCACTCTTCCTCTTTCTCTCTCTCTCTCTCTCTCTCTCTCTCTCTCTCTCTCTCTCTCTCTCTCTCTCTCTCTCTCTCTCTCTCTCTCTCTCGGGCGTTGCCAGCCACGGGAGTCCTGCGTACATTTCATGCAAGGGATCAAGTTGACGGAAGGAATGCCAAAATTTCACGCAAAATGTATTCCCGTGCGTCAGCGCAGGTGGCTTGAAGGGAGCAGAGGGCGGAAATGACTCACGTATAAAGCTTTGGTTACTGAGAAACATGAACAAATTAAAGTGTAGGTTAGTTAAGGTATTTAATTAAGGTAAGGTAATTAATAAAGGTGTATTTAAGGAGTATTTGATGGGAAATGATTATAAGGACGATCACCAGTGTTCGGAAATTATATAGGCTGGTATTTCCTG
Source organism: Chionoecetes opilio (assembly GCA_016584305.1). Lineage (NCBI taxonomy): Eukaryota > Metazoa > Arthropoda > Malacostraca > Decapoda > Majidae > Chionoecetes > Chionoecetes opilio. The sequence goes on from JACEEZ010021771.1 coordinate 329,501, forward strand.
TATATATCCGAGAGAGAGAGGTAAATGTATGTCTGTATTTAGCCATTGATCCGCTCATTCACCTGCACGTCAATGAACAGACATGCATGCACTGCGTCACAGGTGTTGCCGCTTCGCTCACACCTTGGACAGAGACACAGCATTAGTATACTCACTTTCATATATAATAACAGGTGGATAATATTTTGATACCTTGGGTTACTTGTCAACCTTCTTTGTTAATGCAAAATATATATATTATGTGACTAACTTCAGTTTTTTCTGTGTGGATGTTCAAAGCAAACTCGTGCATACTACCGTCTCGCGAAAAAAATACAGCGTAATAACAAGTCATGTATTTGTACTATTTGAGGACACATATGAAAAATTTAAGACCATTAACTTATACAAACACTAGTATACTACGCATACACGCGCGCGCGCGTGCGCTTCCCCCTCATAGCTAAGAGATAATTTTTATCACATATTATAAAAGACAAAAAATTATTAAAAGTTAGAAATGAGAAACTATCAGTGTGTCTTCCCTACAGGTGAGGGAATAAGGTGATGAGAGATCGATGTAAACACAAGTATCGGATTCTTGATGCAAGTCATTGACACGCTGAGCAATACAATATTTTCTTCCCCTTCCAACCCTCGACCGCCTGGCAGGGCATCAAGGAACCAATCAACTTCACGAAGCTCGCCCCGAAAAATCTCTTCACTACATTTATATAGAAGTAAAATTTCACAGAAAAAAAAAAAAAAAAAAAAAATCAGTACGACATTAGCACTTATCATTTTCATTTCTCTCTCTCTCTCTCTCTCTCTCTCTCTCTCTCTCTCTCTCTCTCTCTCTCTCTCTCTCTCTCTCTCTCTCTTTCTCTCTCTCTCTCTCTCTCTCTCTCTTTCTCTTTCTCTCTCTCTCTCTCTCTCTCTCTCTATATATATATATATATATATATCTAACACACACACACACACACACACACACACACACATACACACACACACACACACACACACACACACACCGCGCGATGGTCAGGTTGATAGCGTTCTGGTCTCTCACTCTGTGGGTAGGCGGTTCGAATCCTCGTGCTCCCGGGGATTTTTCACTTGACAAATTCGGGCGGTTACTGTCCCCCTTGAGCAAGGGGATGGGGGTGTGTGGTGTGTGAGGTCTCAGCATTACCCTAAGATCGGTAATAATGAGCTCCAAGCTCGCACTGAGAGGGTGAAACTGGCGATCGCGAGCCAGATAAGATTTTCATCCTATCTAGACACTTTGCAAGTACCAACTACAAGGTTATTGACTATACAAAGCGCCGCCACGTCAGCACGAACTAGGCGGACTCGAACCGCTGACCGAATGCGCAGGGACTCTGCACATTGCAAGCTCACGTCTCTACCAACCTTGCCACCCTGACGGGCTCGATCGCGAGCCAGCTCGCGTGGACAAGACCATGGGTGAATGAATGACACTCACACACACACACACACACACACACACACACACACACACACACACACACACAACACATACACATACACATACACTCACATTGACACACACACACACACACACTATGTAAATATGTATACTATTACTATATGTATAATTTTTCTGTTTGTTCCTTTCGTTCTTTCCTTCTTTTTCACTTTACATATAATATTAACTTTCTTTTCATTCGCCTCGCCCTCCTTTATCTACGGTGACAATTTCTGCGCGAGTGTCACCCAGCCCCGCCCCGCCACTCCCCGCCCCGCCATGAATGTCTCAGAATGCGGTGGTTGACCCATTTAAACGCTGCCAACACTATCAGGAAGTTCCCAGGTGGTTCTCGTGTTACATCAAGGCAATGCAGTCAGTCAGTTACCTTTAGATTTTATTTTATTTTTCGTTTTTTTCATTTCTCTGTGTTTCATTCCCAGATTTTCCAGTTTTTATCATTCCTGTGAAAATATATCAATGAAAATTACAATAAAGATTTCCCCGTGTTTCATTATTCCTGCGAAAATACATCAAAGGAAACCATCAAAGAAGTATTTCGTCGGTACAAGATACCAAATAAATATACTTGGGTAATTATGCAAAATTATTCTGCGAGCGTCTGAAAATACAATTATATGAAACCCTTTTTGTATAGATGGATAATTATTACTAGTCTTGTTTCTAAATAAACCTGATTAACTTGACGTCATGTAGTGATAGGTGTTTTATAGATGTGTGTATGTGGGGGGTATATAGTGGATGAATGGGTGAGTAGGTGGTATAATGGATGAATGAGTGGATGAATGAGTGAGTGGATAAATGAGTGGATAAAGAAGTGAGTGGGTGGTATAGTGGATGAATGGATAAGAGGGTGGATGAGTGGATTGGACACTGCTGGTTGTATTTGATGGTAAATTTTTGATAAGAAAGGAGGTTTTGCTTCACCCCTTTCATGTACTTTCAACGCATCAACAAGATCGTAAATACAACAATAGATATGGACGGCGAGGGGGGGGGGAGAGAGAGAGAGAGAGAGAGAGAGAGAGAGAGAGAGAGAGAGAGAGAGAGAGAGAGAGAGAGAAGAGAGAGAGAGAGAGAGAGAGAGAGAGAGAGAGAGAGAGAGAGAGAGAGAGAGAGGAGAGAGGAATATAGAACGCCAGCCTAGGGAAAGTGAAACTGAAATAGAAAGATAAGTGCTAACAGTGTACGGCTTTTATGTCGGGGGAACAAGAGAAGACTAGAGGACGGTATATACATACTTGGAAACGTAGGTCCTAACTTTTTTCTATGATTTTCTCTAACTTTGTATACTAAGAGCTAAACAAGAATGAGATAAAGAGGTTAAGTTATCATTAGCTTTTTAAAGACATACGTATTGAATGGATGGAGAGAGAGAGAGAGAGAGAGAGAGAGAGAGAGAGAGAGAGAGAGAGAGAGAGAGAGAGAGAGAGAGAGAGAGGAGAGAGAGGAGAAGAGAGAGAGAGAGAGAGAGAGAGAGAGAGAGAGAGAGAGAGAGAGAGAGAGAGAGAGAGAGATGGTACAAAGCCTTACACTTTATGGGGAATTTCTATAGTCAATTTACACACTTTTTTGCGGCTGTTAAGGGGCAATTTAAGTCTAATGTGTCACTACTAACTATTTACTACACGACAAACATTTACATTGCTACATTCTTTTTGTTGATCTCTCTCTCTCTCTCTTCTCTCTCTCTCTCTCTCTCTCTCTCCTCTCCTCTCTCTCTCTCTCTCTCTCTCTCTCTCTCTCTCTCCTCTCTCTCTCTCTCTCTCTCTCTGAATGAAAAATCTCACTTAAGATAAAACGAAAAATAAATATAGAGGATTCATAAATCACCCTCTTTTGATTGCTTCTCTTACCACCTCCTCTTTTTCCTCCCTCCCACCCATCTTCTTCTCTTCTCTCTCTTCTTCGAGCTTCTACTCTTGCTCCTATTCACCCCTTCTTTCCTTACTCTCGGGGAAACGAAGAAGAAAAACAAATAACTGGTGTTATTGTTAATTTTTACCAAGACAAATCATCAACAACACACACAACTATTTTTTTCTAGGAGTTTTCTTTTATCTCTAAACATACAAGAAAGGAAAGGAGTATTAGTCTCTCTCTCTCTCTCTCTCTCTCTCTCTCTCTCTCTCTCTCTCTCTCTCTCTCTCTCTCTCTCTCTCTCTCTCTCTCTCTCTCTCTCTCTCCACATATCCATCCTCTAAACCAGGAAGCAGTAGAACGCCTTTCTCCTCACACCTCTGCCTTACTCCCGGCTCTTTCCTCCCCGGCAGACAACGACATCAGGGCGTAACACCAGAACCTTCCTGACGGCGTGGATAAAAGGAAGCGACAAAGGAACTCCACCTCCTCCCTAGAGACTATGCCCTTCAGCGACGCCTATCCCTATGCACCGGCGGCTTACCTGGGCTTCATCCTCGGCGACAGGTGGAGGACAACCCTGTATACTACGTGACACTCATACAAATTTATTCAAAAGGAAACAAGGGTATCATAGTACTTTATTTCACCTCTGGATGCGTAGGATGATGATTATATATTATCTTCTCACCGTTTTGGCCACCATAGGTTGTCTATTTTCATCTCTCGACTTTGTCATTAAATTTCCTGTCTCTTGTGTTGTGTGTTTCCCTTCATTGAGAAAGTTTAGAAATTAAACCCTTCACGCCCAGATCTTTCCTTTGCTATATATATAATCGCTGTTCTTAGCCATACAATTACGAAAAAGCAATTTAATATACTAAATTAGCTAGTGGACAAGAATACTATACAGGTCACATCTATGAAATATTGCTTATTGTCATTAAAATCGTCTAATGGTACCCAAATTGCAATGGAAATTACGTTATGGGCCTCAAGTAGTTAAGGAATTAAGAAAAAGAAATTATAAAGAAAATATGATTATATTTATAAAGACTTAAAGAAATCCATTAAGAAAACATAGCTTTTGCCTTTAATTTTTCCTGCTTCTGTTTCTTTGAGTTTTATGGATCTTTTACAGAGTTGTTATGCATTGTCTCTTTCTTCAATAGTTTCGTGCTTCCTTACGCCATACCAGGTCTCAATGTAACGTTAACCCATTCACGCCCAGATCTTTCCTTTGCTATATAAAATCGTCCGTTGTTAGCCATAAAATTACGAAAAGTAGCTTAAATATACCAAATTAGCTAGTGGACAAGGATACTAAATAGGTCATATCTATAAAATATTGCTTATATTCACTAAAAATCGTCTAATGGTACCCAAATTACAATGGAAATTACGTTCTGGGCCTCAAGCGGTTAATGTGCGGTGTTGTTCTCGATATTTCAATGCTACACTTGTTTTATATTTATGTAAGAAATAATAAAGCATATCAAGCATATATAGGATTATTTTCATTACCTAAGAGCTTTTCATACTCGTCAAACAAAACAGTTCTCCTTCAATTCCTTCTCTTCTCCACCTCCTTAGTCTCTCTCTACTTCATAGTATTTCTTCTTCAATTTTTCTACCTTTCTTCTTCAAACTTTACCTCAACCCATCTTACTTATTTTATCTCCTCAATACAATGATAAACTATTAGCTGCATTATGGACACCTAGATATCAATATATGTAATTGATCAAAAAATAAATGTATTTGTAAACCATAGCAATCATTGTGTGTGTATGTGTGTATGCGAGAGAGAGAGAGAGAGAGAGAGAGAGAGAGAGAGAGAGAGAGAGAGAGAGAGAGAGAGAGAGAGAGAGAGAGAGAGAGAGAGAGAGAGAGAGAGAGAGAGAGAGAGAGAGAGAGAGAGAGAGAGAGAGAGAGAGAGAGAGAGAGAGAGAGAGAGAGAGAGAGAGAGAGTGTGTGTGTGTGTGAGTGTGTGTGTGTGTGTAACCCGGAAGTAAAATAGGAGGACGGGTAGGGGTGGAGTGAGGGTGAGTAAGGAGGAACAAGCAGGCCGGGCAGGACAGCGCTGGGTCTTCCGGGAGTGTGTGTTGACGCCCTACGATCCTTCCCCTTCAAGTGCCGACCTTCCCCCCCCTCCCCCCCTCACACCTGGCACCCCCTGTAGCCACCACTGCCGCGATGCAATACTTACCTGGCCCTCAGCGGCGGTGGTTCCCCAGGTGACTAAAAGGTGCGGGGAACAGGTGTGATCAGCCCACCTGTTGATTATCTAGTAGCTTTAAAACTCTAATGATAATGATGATGATGATGGTTGAAACAGTAAGGTAAGAATATTTGGTTAATGTTTTGTTTTAATGGTTTAGGAGGAAGGAAAAATGACACATGATACTTTTTTTATAGTTGATGTATGATAACATAGACCGT
>JACEEZ010021771.1:340294-341790 GCA_016584305.1 Chionoecetes opilio
ACATGCCTAAACCCTAGCCTATAGCAAAATTATCCTTGACAGTACTATGTTATGAATAGTAGTAAAAAAAAAAAAAAGTGTGTGAATTATGTGTTATTACATAACTTATGTAAATGCAATAATAATAATAAATAAAATAATAAAAAATAAATAAATAAAATAAAGTAGTTAGTTTTGCAATGGTTATACATACTTGTCGAAATGTGTGTGTGTGTGTGTGTGTGTGTGTGTGTGTGTGTGTGTGTGTGTGTGTGTGTGTGTGTGTGTGTGTGTGTGTGTGTGTGTGTGTGTGTGTGTGTGTGTGTGTGTGTGTGTGTGTGTGTGTGTGTGTGTGTGTGTGTGTGTGTGTGTGGTGTGTGTGTGTGTGTGGTGTGTGTGTGTGTAAGGAGCATCTGAAGAAATTAGCATAGAAGGAAAAATTGGAGGAGGAGGAGGAGGAGGAGGAGGAGGAGGAGGAGGAGGAGGAGGAGGAGGAGGAGGAGGAGGAGGAGGAGGAGGAGGAGGAGGAGGAGGAGGAGGAGGAGGAGGAGGAGGAGGAGGAGGAGGAGGAGGAGAAGAAGAAGAAGAAGAAGAAGAAGAAGAAGGAGAAGGAGAAGAAGAAGAAGAAGAAGAAGAAGAAGAAGAAGAAGAAAGCCTGGAGGGGTGAGGAAGAAAAGCAAATGTGTCTCTACAAGTAAATGATCCTCGCTACACGTGCCGCCGCCGCCTTTCCTCTCCTACCACCGCATTTTTTTTCTTCAACTACTTCTTTTCTTGCTTTTTTTTCCATTGCTTAGAATTGTATTATATTGTTATGATGGGGTTCTTTGCTATATGGACAACTTATCGATAGGTACACTTAATGCTCTCTCTCTCTCTCTCTCTTCCTCTCTTTTTTTTTTTTCTCTTCTCTCTCTCTCTCTCTCTCTCTCTCTCTCTCTCTCTCTCTCTCTCTCTCTCTCTCTCTCTCTCTCTCTCTCTCTCTCTCTCTCTCTCTCTCTCTCTCTCTCTCACACACTCTATCTATCTATCTCTCGAATTCAGCGGCTTCATTCATCATTCATCCTTTGTCTTTGAGTGGCACTTCCTGGGCTTCATCACACCTCGCAACATATCTCTCTTCGTCCTCTCTATATATTGTAAGGGACAGAGGGACAGAGCAGCCGAACTCACCACTACATAAACACGAAGCACCATCACCAACACCATCACCATCAACCCTCTCATGACGTCCTTGATTCTCTGATATTTGCTTCCTGTTCGATCCAACTCGTTTCACCTATATATACCAAATTTTCTTTTCTCTGTACACAAACACATAAAAAAAAATTAGGTCACGTGTTGCCTTGTCTTCTATAGTTTCGTTGATGCTGTGAGGAGGAAACACAACGGCGGATAAACATCTTTGCGCCCAAACACACACAAAACACAAACCACAAGCACAAACTCACATACGAAAATTAGTTGATAAAAATGAGAGAAGAGAGAGAGAGAGGAGAGAGAGAGAGGAGAGAGAG
>JACEEZ010021774.1:2500-14803 GCA_016584305.1 Chionoecetes opilio
TCTCTTCTCTCTCTCTCTCTCTCTCTCTCTCTCTCGCTTCTCTCTCTCTCTGACGACATTTATTGATAAACTTGCGGTCAAGTTCGGGCTTGGAGAGGAAGGGAACACTTGATGGACGGTTTGTCCGGTTTCCTAGTAGTCTAAGAGCCAAGACCCGAATTTTGGATATCGGTACCACCCGGGGTGACTAATTCACTTAGGTGTTTTTAGCTTGCTACATGTCTCTAGTTTATGTTTTGATATGATAGCCCTTGCACACTGGTAGATAATGGTCTTTACACTTCGTGAATAGACAACACCCTACCGGAAAAATTCAGAAAAAATTTTTAAAAATGTCAAATTTGGGGACAGGAATGCCTAAATGGCATAAAATGAATATAGTAATTGTACTTTAAGTACAAGTCCTGTTAAAATACACCACTAAGGATGCCATGGCTTGTACGTACTATTAGGCCAATTAATCCTCCTCAATATCAATTACGTCAGACTCGGACTATGACTGTGTGCTACCGGCTCTTCTTCAAGAGCCTTGTTCTGTCATGTCTGTAACCTGCACATGTCCGTCACTTCAGGGCCATTGCTGAGGCAAGTGCACTTGGGAGTTCGCATGACCGCACACAACTTGCAGGACAGTAGCTGCATAACAGCATCTGGTGCTGGTGAGACTCGCATCCAGTGACAGCAAGCTTGCCGTCCTCATCTGTCATCCAGCCGCAGTCGGTTTGGTGTGGTGTTCGCAACAAATGGATGGCTCTGCAGACTTCTCCTCCAGATCGCAGCCCCCCTGGTGTTTGCACGTAGTGCATGCAAGAAGAGGCAGTCTCACAAGGAGGAGTGACTTGACTCACCTTCCAAGTCTAGCACAGAACAGGTCATACCGAAGCTTGTTCACCTCAGTGTGTGGGTAGATGGCAGGGTAATGGGAGTGATTCTGTAAGCTTCTCAAAGAGTTCAGGAGACACTTCACCATGAGCGCCCAAGTTCGTGGAAAGCATCATGGGTAGGGCTTTGGTCCTCTTCACTGCTTGAGTGTCGTATCTTCCCCCGGCCAGCGGAATGCACTGACGGTATCACAGCTGTTAAAGGCATGCATACCAATCAATGAATCACACACGCGGCCTCCAGTGTTACGGATCAGTGTGGTGATATCCAGGAATCCTTGTCCGGTTCTTCGTTCCGCGCACTTAGGAACAGGTGGGATGGATCTTGTGGCACATGCCCAGACACAGGGACCATGAGTCTGTTATCCTCTGCTGATGCTGACAGGACTTGTACCCAGATTCTGCTGCATGAAGTGGCATGGAGAAGGAGGCGTGTGTCTGATTCTTCTGACTTGACTTAGCTCAGGAGCCCTCTTCCCATGCTCTTTGGTGACTTGAAGCAGAGCTGCTCACATGTGACATTACCGCTCCTTGCCCGAGCTTTCCCTGTGCTTGTGGTTTTTTCATGCTTCTACCAGGAACTTGATTAGACTTGCCTTGTTGAGGAACTACGAGAACGTTCTCCACTGAGGATTTGTGTGCCCAGGTTGAATGTTCTTGGAAATGGATCCTGTGCCTGCACTCTGTTGGCTCGTTCTGCATCTTGATGGGATGTCTCCTTGTAGACGTCAAACACTAACATCAATGCGCCTGCTCTTTAGCACCCTCATGGCCAAACGTGACTCAGGGCTGTGGCCTGGCAAGCTGTGAAAAGTGTTGTCGTTTCCTTCAGTTTCGGGACCAGGCTCATCCCAAATCAATTATGGTAGCAGAGGGATCGGGGATCACTCTGCAGGAAGAAAAACATTCCTTCTCAACTCCATTGCTAGGGCAGCTTGTTGGTCTTGCGGAGACGGACCCATCACCATGGCAAGTGCCCATGGCAAGGCCCCAGGGAATGAGCCAAGGACATCACTCTATTTTGAGCTTCTGTTCTCAGAAACAAGGATCATCTGGCCAAATAGGTTCCTGCAGCATTCAAGATAAGCCTCCTTGGCATGGCCTTCGTGAGCAGTGCCTTTCATTATGATGTTAGTGAACGTTCTCAGTGTCGTATTCTCATCGTGTCATGACAAACTGTATAGTTGGCGTTATCGGTCTCCAGGCGCTCTCTTCCTGAAGGCTTGATATGCATTCTCTCCTATTCTGTAGGCCCTAGAAGGTCGTTGGCAAACCTTGGTGGGGCTGTAGTCGCAGTTGACAAAACTGGACAAGATCCTTTGCTCTTGCGTTGAAGGGTGTTCAACCAGTGGCGTCTCAACAGTTGAAACAAGTAGTTGGACATCGGCCGATCTTCTTATAAATCATGGGCATCTGAGGTCGGGGTGGACTGAAAGTCAGTTATACTTTTGGCTACTACCATGGCCCTGAGCTGCTCAAGTATCTGCTGCGATACTCAGATGTCAGGTAGTACCTGGCGGACAGCTCCCACCTTTCAGGTTGAGCCTTTTCGTTGCCCCCTGGTGTAGGGTGTCTTTTGTTGATGTCGCTTCGATGGTTGGTCCACAGGAATCGTCAAAAGGGAATTTTGCTACCATCTGGACCGAAAAGCACCTTCGCATAAAGTGTTCATGCGGACTCTGGGTGTCAATGGCAGTCGAGACATCATGGCATAGTAGTAGGTCAGGAAATCGGGCATTAGTTCACCTGTATATGGCAAAACACCACGGTATCATCTGTCGGATTGCTCCTAGGTTGAAAGATCCGTGCCTTCTCTGGAGGCTCGAACAGGGCCAGCATGATCTCAACCATGTCAGTTATTATGGGGGGGGACATCCAGGAATGCTGAGAAGTTGTGTTCAATCTGTTAGGGTCTCAAGATAAACTTGGACGAGCTTCAGGATATGTGTGCATGATTCACTCTCCATCAGCTCTTTGAAAGGTTCCCTGCGACACAGTGATGTGGAAGCTGTGATGTTCTGCAGTGTCCATCCAGATGGTGTATGGCCCGTGAATGGTTTTCTTCTAGCCAAAAAAAAATGGAAGGAAGCCTTTCCATGCAAGCCTCATCAGTGCTCATACACGAGCTTGGCAGTCTACTGCTCTGTTGTACCTACGGCCGTCCATCACCCCTGAACTGACACCAAAATATGAAATAAACCCCTAAATAATGGGGAAAAAAACTTGCAATCATACATCTGAATAACTCTTGTAGAGAATACAAAATTTAGCTACAAGAGCGTTGGAATTATATATTTTTCAATTTCTCCAATTTAGGGATTATTCCTAGATTATGGGAAAAACCCAAAATACTTGTTTTTAGGTAAATCCCAAAAATATGAGGAAATTTGAAAAATTACCTAGGAACAACCTGGGTAGAGAATCAAATTCTAATAGGCGTCCAAAGTTTCGCAACGATCATGTGATTGATTTTAAAGAAAAATGAGGAAAAACCCCGAGCGTCACGCTGAAAATCTTTTTTTTATGGGTAAGCACCCCCATTGCCCATCAAAAAATCAGAGAAGCTACCAGTGCGGGAAGGCTATCATATCTAATGTATTTACAGTCCACTCTATAAACATTTTAGTTACCATTGTGTTTAGTCACCCCAGTGGTACCGATATCTGGCCTGGGCTCTTGACTATAGGGACAAGTGGGACAAGGGGACAAGATGACTTCATACGGTATGACCTCATACCCAATGACTTGTGTTTCTGACTTGGGACGAAATGCTTGTGGGTTCAATGACTGCATTCACACTCGCCTCAGTATTATATGACATTTTGTAACCGCAAAACCCTAGTGTGAGGACACTCGTACCGGTCAAATTCCCGTAAACGTATCGACAATACCGGTATTTTCTTTATACCGCACAACCCTAGGTGCGATGGTAGAGGGGTGGCGGGGAATCTGGTGGCGACGGGGGAGTGGAAGAGGGAGTTTACAAGGCAGTTCGCGAGGAAAACCCAGCTTTGGAGTAGGGGGAGTGGCTTGTTTCTCTCAATCCTACTCACACACGTATTCCCACGGTACCATCTCGACCCAACAATCCCAAGCGCACATTTTTTATTGCACCGGACCCAGTGTGTGGTAAGGTTAGTTTTACATTGCGCTTTACCAAAAAACAGTGTTGCTTCGCCTGAAAAGGGAGGCGTGGAGTTTAACAATATAATATATATATATATATATAGATATATATCTTCTATCTATATAATAATATAAGCGAAAGGGGTCTGTTGGTCTGTTCTGTCTTGTCTGGTGTGTGCGTGTGTGTGTGTGTAGTGGGGTATAGGTTTCCGCCCCCCGTGGCGCAATCACCTCATATGGCACATTTTTGGAACCGGTTTGACCAGGGGAAGTCATAAGCCCACTATGAGATGATTCGATCACCTTTTGTTTTCTTTTTTTAGCAGGCCATTAGCGAGAAGTTGTGAAAAAAAAATGGGTGCGAGAATGAGGGAAACCTTGATGTGGGTGAGGGAATGGGCTGAGTGAATGGGTGGGGTGATTGGGTAATGGGTGTGGGGTGATGAGGGAGTGAATGGCCGTGGGGGGGGTGATGGTCGTGATGGGTGAGGGAATAGGTGGGGGGTGATGGGTAAGGGATAAATATAAGCGAAAGTGGTCTGTCTGTCTGTCTGTCTGTGTGGGTGTGTGTCCGTGTGTGTCGGTGTGTGTGTTGGGGAAGGTTTCGCCCCCGTGGCGCAATCATCATCATATGGCACCCCCCCAATTGTTTATTTGGAACCGGGTGACCAGGGGAAGGCTTTAAGCCCAATTATGAGATGATCCGATCACTTTTTTTTTTTTTTGCAGCCGATAGCGATAATGGGAAAAAAAAGTGGGTGCGAGAATTGAGGAAACTTGATGTCGGGTGAGGGTAATGGGTGAGTGAATGGGTGGGGTGATGGGTAATGGGGTGTGGGGTTGGATGGGTGAGTGAAGGGGGGGGGTGATGGGTTGGGGTGATGGGGATGGGTGAGGGAACGATAGGTGGGCGGGGTGGAAGGGTAATGGGTGAGTGAATGGGTGTGTGTGGTGATGGGTAATGGAGGAGTGAATGGGCTGGGGGTAATGGGTAATGGCGAGTGAATGGGTGGGGGGTGATGGGTAATGGGTGAGTGAATGGGTGGGGGGAATACATACATTTTCTACATCCATGATTTTCAGGAAAAGTTAGAAGGGGCTATTGGAGAGTCTGGTGTTTCCCCGGTGGGGCCTTTGGACCCACCAACAACAGTTGGCGGCCAAAGGCCCACCACCAATAGCCCTCCGCAGGAGCTAGCCAAAAAGTCCGCCCGGAGGCGGCTTTTGCGGCTAGTCTATATATATAGTAATAAATTAAATTCTCTCTCTCTCTCCTCTCTCTATCTCTCTTCTCTCTCTCTCTCTCTCTCTATCTCTCTAATATATATAAGATATAGATATTATATATAAATTATATATATATATATATAATTTTTCTCTCTCTCTATCTCTCCTCTCTCTCTTCTCTCTCTCTCCTCTCTCTCTCTCTCTATATATAATATATATTATATATATATATATATATATACTAATTATAATATATATATAATACTAGAGCAAAACCGCCCTCCGGGCGGACTTTTTGGCACACTTGTGTTCTTTCAAGTTTGGAGAGAAGAGATGAACTTCATGAAATCGTTTGAGAAGGCAACACCACTGAGGTTCATGTAGAGTGGTCGGAAACAATACACAGAAAAAAGTCCATATTATTTTTCCAAAAGAGGGATTGTGTGTGTCATGAGGAACATGAAGTGCCCATACTCCGGCCAAAATGTATACACACTTCTGCCTTGAAAACTGGACTGCACTATTTTGTTCGACTCTGTCTAAGGTTAGTAAAGATATCTTTTTCTAGAAGAGGCCTGTAAGCAATGTAAAAACTGGAATTCCAGGCAAACAGTACTCAATATAAAGCTAGAGACCAGAATAGGATAAGTGAGACAGCAATGTCGCACATAGAGTGAAGCAAGTGCATGATCTGGGGCAGCTGAAGCTAAATATCCCAGGCAGGTGTGCAACATCTATTTTTTCGGATGAAAAAGACGGAGTAAATCCAGATGTTAACTTTCGGCAGTAAAGCATCAATAAGCTATCGTGAGTTTCTTGCAATCAAGTGAGTGTCAGTATTCACTACAAGAACTTCAGATCAAATGGCCGAGTATCTACATGGGACATTGAGGGCATCATTAAAACTCTAAGACTAACTTAGGAATATTTGGTGATGGCAGTGTGTCACAAGCATTGGAGAACACAGAAGTGTAGTGGCGTTTCGAATTCGGCACACAAGGTTCTCCATGACAGATGGATCACTGACAAAGTGTCTGATGCAAGGACACAAAGTGATAGTTATCATTGACATGGCGGTTCCATCATTGTCAAAATGATATCAGAATGACAGGGGTACGACTGCGATGAATTACAACACTTGAACAACCAATAATGGGAGAAGAAAACATGATTACCCCCCCAAAGTTTCTTGAAACGCTTCTGGATAAAAGTCGTGGATGGCAAGAGTGTAAATCACCAAAGTTCCTGCACAAAGAAAATGTACAAGCAATAGCCCATGCAATAATTTCAGCGAGCGACCCGCGATCCTTCATTTCACCTTCCTCCTAGCGATAGCTGTGTTACATCATTCGCAAGTACGCTTTCACGTGAGCTGATCACATCTGAGTAGCTTGAGTTCTGCAGATGACTACAAAGGAGGTCCACAGGTTTGAAAACATGCCCTCATGACAGGTGAACCATTTATATTTGAATGGTTCAACACATGTTTGTCTCGACAATGGCAGACCTTCTTTAATTAGCTAGGTTAGTGTCACAATTACTTCCATAAGTATGGGTAGGCTTATTGCAGTGTAACCCACTTGAAAATACGGGATAACCAACAATCAAGCGGAAAGTGAAAGGTATAATTTCCTGAATCAGCAGGGAGCCTTTGGAAGCAATCCCTAAGAAACAATACATGCAGCCAGCTGGGCCCCTGCCTTACAATCTGTAATGTACATCCCCTCGATGATTCCTGACGGCAGCTAAATTTCTGCGCTCAGCAACTTCGTTGGAATACCTTCTGGGCCATTAGCGTATCATGGAAACTGTCACTTGTCCTTCGTGGAGCGGCTCATGAAACATGGGCCATGCAGGGGGTGACCATATATGAGAGGACCAGGATAGAAAAACTCTACCCTTCATAAAATATGGATCCTCTTAAATTAAGCACTATCTACCCTGCATTATGCCTCGCACAGCATAGTGTGGAAAAAAACATGGCGTGAGGATAATGGTACAGTTACATTCGACCAGCCTTTGTACACCAAAGCTGCAGAAATTGTACTTCTTCACAGGATCTTGACGGATTATTGTCCGACTTGTGTTTGCATTTTCTCAGTCGTATCTGTGTAGCAATGGGCATATCATGGACAGGTAGCGACTGGCAGAGCTTTGGGAGACAGTAATGCCCAAGGGGATCCATGATGCATATGCTATCTGGTCAATGCCTTCAGTCGCGCTCTGCGTGCTCATTTTCTCAGCCTACGCTGCCCTCATTAGTGTCTTGATGATACAACTGGCAACTTGGATGGCGTAGGCGTAGACATAAGCCACTTGGAGAACCTTGCACAGGCCTTTCTAAACCAGGAACTAAATGCTGCTGAGTAGCTGAGGATGAATATATCAAGCAGGTTGAGCCATACAGTTTCACAACTCCTAGACCATGTTGCCAAGTCAAAGCAGAAACCCGCCAAGCTGTGGGTTGCAGTATATCAGGCAAGTGGCTCTTCTACAATGATTTCTTGTGCTGAGAGGGACAGGGGGGACTGGGAGCTTCATCTCAGGTGTGAGGGAGATGGTTCCACATTTTTATGCTTGCAGGACACTCTCACTACGCCAAGTCTGACAGGTTGTATTGGCAACAAATGGGAAAGCCTGGAGGAAACAATTTTGCGACACGACGATGTACACGTCTGCTTTACGGAGAAGGGTACACTTCAACATTTGCCGTCAGGATTCATTCTGGAGTTGGAATTTCTCGGATCAAAAACAATAAGAGCAGTTTTTGAGAAAAAACTTCAAAGTGTCGGGAGGTATGACCATGTCGCGGAATTACCAGAGAGCACATGGTACATGGGTGGCATACCTTACTCACGCCGTTCCTATCTGCGATAGACTGGAGCAGTTTAAAAGGAGTTCCACATCTGGTACATCAGAGCAACACAAAGATATGCGGCAAAAGTGTCCAGTCAAGGGTAAACGCGGACCGCCATGTTTTTTATCGGATGGCTGCAAAACCACCCCACGTTTGCTGGACTATAACTTGATCGGCTGCTGTTTCGTCTACTGGAATTGTGCAGATGCAGCCGAAATTGTGATAAGCGTAGAAATACGGCCAGAAAAACTTAGCATCAAAAATGTAGGAAAGAAGTTCACAGGACCATTACAAACTACGCCGTAATGACAAAGGTGAGACAATCGGAGCAAAGGAGAAGTTGGTAAAAGTTCAGGGGGACAGGCAGGCAGAAGTGAATCCAACTATACTGTTCAACAGGAACCAAGGTACTGGCCAGAAGGCTGCCGTCTGTGCCGCAGGGCAAACAGTATCGCCAGCTGGGTGCAGGACATTCGAGGCAGGCAGCTGGCACAAACAAGCCACGAACAACAACCGAAGCCAAACCGTTACGCTCGCCAAGCTAGCTGCCCCGAGCGAGGAGGTCGTCAACACCGACTTCGGTTTTGGCTACTTGACCCTGGAGGAGCTGAGGGACGGGTTTGAGAAGCGGCCGGTGAGCACTGGTCCTTCATATGACCCCCCCATCTCCTGACTCCATACCTGCTTTCCTGCCCCGATACAGAGCGGCTCAGACAGCGCGTCGGACCAATGGAGAAACGCGACGCCTCGTGCGGCAGTTCAGAAAAACCTTGCCCCCCTGCGGAGTGTGGCGAGTGCCGCCCCACTCCCCTGAATGAAAACACTAAGGATGCGGGGACTGACCTCACGCCCCGCCCACCTATGACCTGACTGTGGCTGCGGCTACAGCGGCGGGCTGATGCCCGCTCATTTATTAATGCTTTTTATGTATATATGTATGTGTATGTATATGATGTGTATGTATGTGCATATGTATATGTATATGTATATATATTATGTAATAGATATAAATAAAATTAAAATTAAATTAAAAAAACAGAATCACATGCGTCCTAAACAACAGCAGAGATATGAGATCTTTCTTGACTTATGAACTTGCACCCCAACCACCTTCGCTCTTCCAAGATGGTGTCATGCGGAAACCAGTGAAGAGTTCCTTGGGTCTTGTGTTAAAGTCATTTACCCAGCCATCCAACCTGCCAGATAATTGTCTAGGATGGTGGTCACCTTCTTCACTCAGTTGTTTGGCCTCAGCAGTCCACCTATGCTGATGTATGCCAGGCCTACATTACTTAAATCTTCAAACATTATGGAGCAGAGTCGACTGTGGTGTTCGATGGGTATGAAAACCTGACTTCAACAAAGGTAGCTGAACAGGGACGGAGAGCTCAGAAGTGCACAGCTAGTGATATCATGTTCGAAGATGACACGCCAACCACTACAACTCAAAGATCATTCTTAGGAAACGGTAACAACAAAAAGAGACTGATACAAAATATTCGAGAAAAAATGCGATTGGCTGGCATATATGTCAAACAAGCAGATGCAGACGCATACACACTGATTGTTTCAGCAGCACTAACTGTAGCTGAGTCTAAGAACCGGCCAGTTGCTGTTGTTGGCACTGACACGGATCTACTCGTCATGCTAGTGACCCAAGCAAGCACTACTACAGATATCTTCATGCTATGTTCCTTCAATCCTGTAACGGCCTTCAACATTCAGGAAATTCAGAATGCTGTAGGAGATACCAGACACCACCTCCTCTTCCTTCATGCCGTGACTGGCTGTGATACGGTGTCTGCAATCTATCGACAGGGCAAGCGTAAGGCTTTTAACATGGTCCACACGAAGCGCGAATACGACATGTTGGATACCTTTACCAACCAAGGAAGCACCCATGATAACGTGAAAAGGGTTGTTGAAACCTTCATCCTGAAGCTGTATGGTGCGAGCAACGTTGAGTCCCTAGATTAATTCCGACACATCGCGTACAGACGTGCAATATGTCGAAGTTCCTTGAGTTAATCATTTCAACTAGCGAGCTTACCTCCAACGAGCGCTGCTGCAAAGCAGCATTCATACCGCACGTATCATACTGTTCAAGAATGGATGGGCAATAGTCTACCTCCAACAGAATGGGGATGGCGGTCACATGATGGAATTTTTGTGCCCATAGAAACAGATATCCCTGTTGCACCCGACACCTTACTTAACATGGTGTCATGTGGATGCAAACAGGATAGGTGCAACACCATGACTTGCAGCTGCAAAAAACTTGGATTATATTGTAGCTCGATGTGCAGGAAATGTAGCGGTCAATCTTGCACCAACACAGCACCGATGTTAGATGTGAACGATGATGACTTCGAATCAATGCCATGAATATGAGTGTTGAAGACACAGCACTGGATGACGGATTCCAAAACTACTGATGTACTGAATCAATGTAATACCAAGTGTGCACTTATTTCCTGTGTGCACAATATAAAGATGAGAACCAATCAAAATGAGTTATGTATGATTATCATTTGTTTTTTATATCTTCCTTGGAAGCAAAGTTGTGGAAAATACAGTAGTTTCAGGAAAGTTTGCATTCTTGTTTGGGTATTATATTAAATATTCCTAGTATGTGTAAACTGCAAATAATATATTGCGTTCCCAGTACCTTAAAACATGTATTCAGACATTTTGTGCTAGTTTTTAACCTGTCAAAAAGCGAAGTTATTCAGAAATATTGAAACAGAGGCAATTTTGGACGCCATCTTGGATTTTGAGAAAAGCACCAATGGAATTTTTGAGGACTTTTATTATGTGATTCTACACATTTTTTTAGACCTACGATGAAAATTTCAGCTTGTTCGCCAATATTTCCGGGTTTTACCTAATGCTCTTGGACTATGTAGGCCAGGAGTATATTCAGGATGTAACGGAACAAATGTTTTGTAACGTGGAACTAGGAATGAAGGGAGTTGTGTCAAAGAGTTACATATATTTTTGTGGATAGAAAACCAATATTTTTGTAATGTGGATTTAAAGGGAGTGGAGTCATGATCTGTTAAAATTTCCTTGTTGTACTTAGCTAGATATTTTCTGGGTGTGTGATAAAAAAAGGACCTATTTTTTTCTTTTTTTGGGGGAAAAAGCTATGTAATGAGGGAAAAGGGTTCACTTGGTCCGGTATAAACACCTAACAGCTTGGAATATCCCCCATTGGTAAAACTTTTTTTTTTCTTTCCCTCAGCCCAAAATCTTTTGTTTATTTAATTGCTTTATTGGGATGAAAAATTAAAAGGCATTGTCAAGGTAGTTTATTTTTTTCGTCGTCGCTTTTGTTACGTCACGACGTTTAGGCGAGGGAGAACGGGTAGACACTCTATCTCCTCTTCTGACTTTTTCCGTGATTTCGGTGGGGAGACTTCCCAGAAACCCCGTGTGAGGTTTTTTGTTAAAGGGGAACCGACATGGCTTACAAGATATGTAGTGTCCGTGAGCCAGGGGGGCCACCGACGTCGATTTTGCGGCACTGTTTTTGTCGAGTGTTTGGTCCCTGGACGATCGCCCTGACTTCTTACTAGAGCAAAGGCCAAACATTTTGTATTTTAGGGTTTAAAGCCCTTTGGCCATGTTATTCGGGGGTAGAGCTGGGTGGGCTACCTATCCCCATGACAAAACGAAATATTTTTTGTTAACCCCAAAGGTATTTAAAGATTGTTTTGTATTTTTCCCCCGTTATTCCCAAAATTTGTGGAACCCTCAATTAGGTATATACTCAGAAAATAGATACTTATAAAGAAAACCCTTTTTAAAGTTTTGCCCCTTTTAAAATTCATTTATCTTATATTTTTTCAAATCTTTTTTTTTTCCATTTAAATTGGGGGGTGCGCATAACCCAGACTTGTTTGTCCCCTTAATTATTAAGTAAAGGGGGCACACATCTCCTTCCCCCCCCCTTTTTTTAAAGGGGTTCAAAAGGGGCCAAAAATTTTTCCCTTTTTTGGGGCCCCAAATCGTAAAAGATAAATTTTAATAATATGTGAAAACATTAAAAGGAGAAAAAGAAGGGGGGGAGAGGAGAGAGAAGAGAGAGAAGAGAGAGAGAAGAGAGAGAGAAAAGAGAAAAGAAAGAGAGGAAGAGAGAGAGAGAGAGGGGGGGAGAAGGGGGAGAAGGGGGAAAGAAAAAAAAAAGGGGGGAAAAAAAAAAGGGAAAAA
>JACEEZ010021775.1:0-2500 GCA_016584305.1 Chionoecetes opilio
TGTCAAGAGAGAGAGAGAAGGGAGAGAGGAAGAGAGGGGAGTTTGAAGAAGAAGAAGTAAGAAGAGAGAGAGAGAGGTATTTAAGTAGAAAATAAATAAGTTAAATAGAAGAATACAAAAAAATATGTCAGGAGTCTAATAATTTTATAATATGACGAAAAGCATGAATAACATAACACAGCACGACGTACACGGGAAGAAAGAATGGCATTACTTTCAAAAGGACAAGATTAACCCCTTGAGGCCCAGAACGTAATTTCCATTGTAATTTGGGTACCATTAGACGATTTTTAGTGACTATAAGCAATGTTTTTTAGATATGACCTGTTTAGTATCCTTGTCGACTAACTAATGTGGTATATTCAGTTACTTTTCGTAATTTTATGGCTAACAACAGATGATTTTTTATAGCTAAGGAAAGATCTGGGCGTGAAGGGGTTAAGGGCGTGAGACGAGAGACATAAGTACTGAAGGCTGAAGATAAGGTAGCTGCAGAGGCCAACAACACTATAGTCGCCACTGCACTATAGTCGCCAGGCGCCATATCTTACGAATTTTAGCATCACTATTGACTTGTATGTGCCACTGAAGACATGTACATAATTCAAACTACTGTGCAGTGTGCATGCCTCTTTACTGGCACATACAAATCTGTAGTGATGCTTAAATGTGTAATAGATGGTGCCTGGCGACATTAGTGCAGTGGCGACTATAGTGTTATTGACGGTAGTGGTTGAGGTATAAGGGACTAAAGATGAAGGTGAAACAGGTAGTAGTGGATGAGGGAGAGGGAGATGAATGGAGTGAAGGGGAACACAGGCAGGGTGAGGCAGGGGTTAGGGTGCCAGGGTGGAAGGCAGGGGTTAGGGTGCCAGGGTGGAAGGCAGAGGTTAGGGTGCCAGGGTGAGGTAGGGAGGTAGGGTGCCAGGGTGGAAGACGGAGGTAGGGTGCCAGGGTGAGGCAGGGAGGTAGGGTGGAAGGCAGGGAGGTAGGGTGCCAGGGTGAGGCAGGGAGGTAGGGTGCCAGGGTGGAAGGCAGGGAGGTAGGGTGGCAGGGTGAGGCAGGGAGGTAGGGTGCCAGGGTGGAGGCAGGGAGGTAGGGTGCCAGGGTAGAAGACAGGGAGGTACGGTGCCAGGGTTGAAGCAGGGAGGTAGGGTGCCAGGGTGGAAGGCAGGGAGGTAGGGTGGCAGGGTGAAGCAGGGAGGTAGGGTGCCAGGGTGGAAGGCAGGGAGGTAGGGTGAGGCAGGGAGGTAGGGTGCCAGGGTGGAAGGCAGGGAGGTAGGGTGCCAGGGTGAGGTAGGGTGCCAGGGTGAGGCAGGGAGGTAGGGTGCCAGGGTGGAAGGCAGGGAGGTAGGGTGCCAGGGTGAGGTAGGGAGGTAGGGTGCCAGGGTGAGGCAGGGAGGTAGGGTGCCAGGGTGGAAGGCAGGGAGGTAGGGTGCCAGGTGAGGCAGGGAGGTAGGGTGCCAGGGTGAGGCAGGGGGGTAGGGTGCCAGGGTGAGGCAGGGAGGTAGGGTGCCAGGGTGGAAGGCAGGGAGGTAGGGTGCCAGGGTGAGGCAGGGAGGTAGGGTGCCAGGGTGAGGCAGGGAGGTAGGGTGCCAGGGTGAGGCAGGGAGGTAGGGTGGCAGGGTGAGGCAGGGAGGTAGGGTGCCAGGGGGGAAGGCAGGGAGGTAGGGTGCCAGGGTGAGGCAGGGAGGTAGGGTGCCAGGGTGAGGCAGGGAGGTAGGGTGCCAGGGTGGAAGGCAGGGAGGTAGGGTGCCAGGGTGAGGGCAGGGAGGTAGGGTGCCAGGGGGGAAGGCAGGGAGGTAGGGTGCAGGGTGAGGCAGGAGGTAGGGTGCCAGGTGAGGCAGGGAGGTAGGGTGCCAGGGTGGAAGGACAGGGAGGTGGGGTTTGCCAGGGTGAGGCAGGGAGGTAGGGTGCCAGGGTGAGGCAGGGGGTAGGGTGCCAGGGTGGAAGGCAGGGGTTAGGGTGCCAGGTGGAAGACAGGGAGGTAGGGTGCCGGGGTGGAAGACAGGGGTAGGTAGGGCTGCCAGGTGGAAGACAGGGAGGTAGGGTTGTGCAGGTGGAAGACAGGGAGGTAGGGTGCCAGGGTGAGGCAGGGAGGTAGGGTGCCAGGGTGAGGCAGGGAGAGTGTGTCTGGTATTTAGATAATCAAGTAGAGGATTGTGAAACGCTTGCCCTATCGCTGGCTGGGATGCCGGGGAGGAGGAGGAGGAGGAGGAGGAGGAGGAGGAGGAGGAGGAGGAGGAGGAGGAAGAGGAGAAGGAGGAGGAGCGACAAAAGAAGGAATTAATATATACTTAATCTAATAAACTTATGGTCAACATGTGCTTGATAAACTGTATCAATAAGGATAAAGAATAATAATAATAATAATAATGATAATAATAGTAGTAAGAAGAATACGAAGATGATGATATGATGATGATGATGATGATGTTGAAGAAGAAGAGGAGATAATGGAGAAGAAATGAGGAACGTTAGACATTGTGTGTAATATTAC
>JACEEZ010021775.1:7500-17500 GCA_016584305.1 Chionoecetes opilio
TGTTTCAGTTGGTCTGTTGCAGTTTGAAAATTTCTCTGTTTCCAATTAACAGTAATCCCCTTCCTTCCCTTGTATCCTTTATATCCCGTTAACAGTATAATCCCCTTCCTATATACTCCCTATGTATCCCGTTAAAAGTAATTCCCATCCTTTATCTTCCGTTGTATCCCGTTAACAGTATAATCTCTTTTCCCTCCGCAGGGTGTAACATGTGGTGGTAAGGCAGCGAGCGGTGGGCGTAGCAGGGGCGTGGTCGCGGCGGTCCCTGGTGCCTGCCATGGCGGGGGCTGACGGGGGCGGCGTGGGCGGCGGCGGCAGGTCCATGGGCGGGGGTGGCGGCCCGGGGGACGGGGGAGGCGTGAGGACCCCGCCAACCACGCCCAAAAAAGTGGGCGGGAAGATGTTGGCCGTGAAGATCCTGATGCTGGACGATACCTACACACTCTTCCAGATCCAGGTGAGTGTGTGTGTGTGTGTGTGTGTGTTGTGTGTGTGTGTGTGTTGTGTGTGTGGTTTTGTTTAACGTTGCAGCCTATAGCGCCTGTAGGCTATTATGTTTTCCTTGAGGGCTCAGGTGGTTGGCCCTGCACATTCTGGAGGGTCGTGATGGTTGACCCTCGCCCGTTGGTGGCGCAGGCTGGATTTATATAGTGACACCTGTGGTCTATAGGTGGAGGTCCGTTTTCTGTGATGGTCAGCCCTCAGTTTAGGCTCATGCTGCCACCTGGTGTTTCCTCCGCCGCACTTGTAGTCGCAGTCGGAGGAACAGGACTGTAGCATACGGGTTTCTTCGGCCACTCGACGATGGATTTACAGTTGCTCCTTGGTGGGACTTGAACTCGGGACCTTGTGCTCATCTCCCAGGCTCTTGTCGACCACGTTAAAGATGGCCGAAAAAGTTGTGTCCCTGGCAGGATTCGAACTCGGGACATCGAGCTCACCACTCCAAGACGCTAAGCACTCGGCCACCGCCTACCTATTGTGTGTGTGTGTGTGTGTGTGTGTGTGTGTGTGTGTGTGTGTGTGTGTGTGAGAGACTTATCGTTGTTAGCAAGTAAGGTGGTGGCGGTGGTGGTGATGGGCGTGTCCTGTGTGTGGTTAATGAGCCCGTGTATCCTCCTCCTCCTCCTCCTCCTCCTCCTCCTCCTCCTCCTCCTCCTCCACAATTTGTCTTCCTTCCCTGCCAATCCCAGCTGGAGGGGAAGGGAGGGGTGGGGTGGGGAGGAACCTTCGCCCTTATTATCCCACGTGTGTCACTTTAGATTAGATATTATTGTGGTTTATCGCTTTGGAAAGGCTAACTAATAGGTCTTCCTGTTGTTTGCTCCTCCTTTGTGTTCCTTTGTATTCCTTTCTCTTGTTTGTGTTGCCTTTCTGTTTTCATTCATACCAGTATCTCACTTCCTCTCTTCCTCACACAATTAACACACACACACACACACACACACACACACACACACACACACACACACACACACACACACACACACACACACACACACACACACACACACACTTAATTTAACTTAATTATTAAACTTTTTTTGCTTCTTCGTTACTTTTTCTTCCTTTAATTTTTTCCAATTTTTTTTCCACAAATGATTAATTTTAGTTTTCATACTTTTCATTACTCATATAATCATTTGTCCTTGTGTTTACTTCTTATAGTGTATTTTCAGTACTATCTCTTTAAAGCTCAATTTTAGTCACCGTATTAAAGAATGGATTTAGATTTGCTAGAGGCAGTATGCAGAGAAAAATGACTAATATGGTTCAGGTATTAAGCTATTACTTTAGAGGGATAGGTTAGAAAGCATCTCAATTTTTACTCCTGAGAAATGAGGAGGGTGCGAGGCGACTTAATCGAGGTTTTAAAATGCGTAGTACAAGGGATTAATAGAGAAGATATAAGAAAGGTACTTAACCCATCCGCTGCTAAGGTGAAATGAAAAGAGAACTGTGGGAGAGAGAGAGAGAGAGAGAGAGAGAGAGAGAGAGAGAGAGAGAGAGAGAGAGAGAGAGAGAGAGAGAGAGAGAGAGAGAGAGAGAGAGATGCAACGATGGTTTCAAGTTAGATAAATTAGATCTAAAAATAAATAGGCCGGAACTGCTTCATTTATAGTGTTAGATAAGCGGAACAAGCTTAGCAATCAGGTAGTGGGTGTAGTAGTAGTGAGGTGGTGGGTGTAGTAGTAGTGAGGTAGTAGTACAAGTAGTAGTAGTGAGGTGGGTACAGAGAGCTTCACGACAAGGTGCGATGAATGCATGGATAGGGATGATAGATGGTATAAACAGCCTTGTGTAGGATGAAAGACAGACTCCTTATGTTGTTATACTCTTATATTATACGCGGCAGGGTGTTGCTAGTGGTATACAGTAAACCCTCTCTAAATCGAACCCGTACTATTTAAACTTCGGATAATTCGATCTGTTTCAGGCCAGTTCGAATTTTTCAAAAACTTTCCGTAATTCGAGCAAGTTTGAATTATCCTTAGCCTTACTAGTGGGAGTTCAACCTCTCCCATGCTGTGCGTGCCGCGGCTGCCTAGCGTGATCTGATATATGATAAGTATCGTATAAATACGATAGGCGGAGGAAGAAGGGGAGAGGAGGAGGAAGGGGGGTAGGGGAAGGAGGGACGAGGAGGAGAAAGGAGGGGAGAGGGGGAGGAGAAGGAAGGAAGTGGGACAAGGAAGGGAGGAAGGAGGAGGAGGAAGGAGGAGAAGAAAGGGAGGAGGAAGAACTATTTTTTTAAAGTATCCTTCGCTTTGTATACAATCCTTCAGAGTCCTTCACGGGCCTCTTCGCTCCTTCACGCATCCTACAGGAGTCACGGGAGGGCATTAGAAGTCCCACAGGATTGCTATAGTATTCCTAGGTTTTTATAAGTACTTTGACAATCGCATGGGTGGCTCAAATAGGGATTAATAATACTAATACTAATGCTGAAAATACTAATACTGATTATTGTATTGAAGTAATGATTAATCTAGCAATGCCTATCATATGTTTATGCTTGTAGTAAGTTTTGTCTTATTTGTGATTTTTAAGGAATATCTGGAAGTATCATGTCATTGTGAATTGGCTGAAATAGGGACTTCAAATAATTGTAACTGAAAACTGACTCCAGATTCGTGTTCAGCATGCCCGAAAACTGCTAGGAACTAATTTTCAAGTCTATTTTTAAAACAATATTGCAAATTTTGCCTTGATTTAAAAAAAAATAAAGCACGTTTTTTTTAATATCTAAAAAACTATGGCAGATAAATGTAACATGTATAGAGAAGTAAATATGAAGTAGACCAAGGGTTATCATTTGGTGAAAAGCAAAAAAATATTGATTGGTAAATAACCGAGAAAATAGCATATTCGTACATTTATACAAAATATCAATTATCTCGACAACCATGAGGTGTTTTGACAAACCGATTACTGCATTAGGTAGAACACGTCAAGATGAACCTTTGTTACTTCGATAAGTTTTCTTCTACGATTCATAGTTTTGCGGCAAAATAACAAAAACCTGATCGTCGTCAATTTTGGATTATTTTTGAGCAGCCAGAAATCCGATTTTTTTTTTCGATAGATAAGTGGAAATGCCGGGGATACAATTGTAGATCCATCCATTTCCAATAACTTATGATGGGTAAGTATTGCTGTGTGAGAAACAAGTTGGGAGCTGAACGGGAAAAAGTAACTATATATGTTTATAATTCAGAAACCGTTCATGATAGGTCAGTGTAGACGTAGAGACCAGTGTTGCCACCTCAGTGTAGGGGAAGGGACTAACTCTATATGATTTTCACGCATAGTAATATATCATACTTCTAGTTTAAATCAGTTTTACTTTGAAAATCACAAGTTAGACTGAACCTAAGAACAAAAAATAGAAATTGCAACCCAACAAGGTATTTCAAGGTATTTTAAGGTTTTTCAAGGTATTTCAAGGTATTTCAAGGTTTCTTCAAGGTATTTCAATGTTTTTCAAGGTATTTCAATGTTTTTCAAGGTATTTCAAGGTTTCTTCAAGGTATTTCAAGGTTTCTTCAAGGTATTTCAATGTTTTTCAAGGTATTTCAAGGTATTTCAAGGTATCTCAAGGTATTTCAAGTTTTTTTCAAGGTATTTCAATGTTTTTCAAGGTATTTCAAGGTATTTCAAGGTTTCTTCAAGGTATTTCAAGGTATTTCAAGGTATTTCAAGGTTTCTTCAAGGTATTTCAATGTTTTTCAAGGTATTTCAAGGTTTCTTCAAGGTATTTCAAGGTATTTCAAGGTTTTTCAAGGTATTTCAAGGTATTTCAAGGTATTTCAAGGTTTCTTCAAGGTATTTCAAGGTATTTCAAGGTATTTCAAGGTTTCTTCAAGGTATTTCAAGGTTTCTTCAAGGTATTTCAAGGTTTCTTCAAGGTATTTCAAGGTTTCTTCAAAGTATTTCAAGGTTTCTTCAAGGTAATTTTCCTTTAAGGTTTCTACAGACCTTGGTATAATGTTGGACTCATGCTCGTGTGGTCCTGGGTTCAGTCCTGTAGTACCTCTGTGTAATCTTGTAGAGGCGGGTACCACACATTCCGCCCCCCGTGCCTCCAGCCTGCTATGTGGGTTCCTCCAAGCCTAACTTTTAAAATTTCTCCTGACAACCTTTTACTGTATTTTCTTATAGCTTTCCCGCATTTCCTTCCCTTCCTTGGCCCTCATTCCATCACTTAGTCCGCTGTCTCTCTCTCTCTCTCTCTCTCTCTCTCTCTCTCTCTCCTTCTCTCTCTCTCATCTCTCTCTCTCTCTCTCTCTCTCTCTCTCTCCCTTTCCCTGTCAGTTTTCCTCTCTATTCACCGCCTTCATTTACTTAAGAGCAATCTGGAAGAGAAGAGATCGATGGAGAGGATGAGGAGAGAGAGAGAGAGAAGAGAGACGAGAGAGAGAGAGAGAGCAGAGAGAAAGTACCCTAATGTTCTCTTTCCGTTCTGTTGTACAAATATTGGACTTCTTTTGAGTCATGACCCTGGGAGGAGGAGGAGGAGGAGGAGGAGGAGGAGGAGGAGGAGGAGGAGGAGGAGGGCGAAATGGGAAGAGGATTTATTGAATTTGATGGTATATGATGGTAGATGGCGGATATTTATGACTGTGTGTGTGTGTGTGTGTGTGTGTGTGTGTGTGTGTGTGTGTGTGTGTGTGTGTGTGTGTGTGTGTGTGTGTGCGTGCGTGCGTGTGTGCGTGTGTGTGTGCATGCAATAAACAGCTGGATATTAATACATGTGCCTGGATAAAATGATGATATATGGATAGATGGATAGAAACGTAGCCTCCACAGGATCGATAGATGTGTTGATCCATCCCCTTCATGGCTGCCCCCCTTGAGGTAGTCAGCAGCTTTACACTTGAAGGGGAACACCACGACAACGCGGCCTGTAATCGCATAGCCTGTAATCGCATGGCCTGTAATCGCATAGCCTGTAATCGCATGGCCTGTAATCGCATGGCCTGTAATCGCATGGCCTGTAATCGCACGGCCTGTAATCGCATAACCTGTAATCGCATAGCCTGTAATCGCATGGCCTGTAATCGCATGGCCTGTAATCGCATAGCCTGTAATCGCATAGCCTGTAATCGCATGGCCTGTAATCGCATGGCCTGTAATCGCATGGCCTGTAATCGCATGGCCTGTAATCGCATGGCCTGTAATCGCATGGCCTGTAATCGCATGGCCTGTAATCGCATACACGGCAAATTAGCAGTCAACTGAGTGACGAAACGGGTGACGAGATACCAATAGCCTTGTGTGCACTCCTGGCACTTCTTGACGGCACTTATATCCCATGCACGGCGCCGGTCACCAAAAGAAAATAAAGTAAAATGATCTGCACTTAAGTCTGGAGGTCGGAAAGTAGATACTGTTTATAGGATGACGTTAATAAAGGCAAGGTTTGTAGTCTGTATACCACACGAGACTGTTGTCATAGGGGATAAAAATGATTATTTCCAAAGTTTGTTTGTGATAGAAATCGAGGTTGATAACGTCACTTTAGGATGACTTAAATAAAGACAATGTTTGTATGATACCAAATGACTTGTCATAGGGGAGAAAAACTATTATTCTGAAATTTTGTTTTGTGATAGAAATAGAGTTTGATGTATCTACCGTAGATAACACTAAAGTCGCCAGGACAACGTTTCTTTTTTATTTACAGACGTGTGGTGGCGTTAATACTTACATTTCTACATCCATGATTTCAGGAAAGTTAGAAGGGGCTATCTGGAGAGTCTGTGTCATTTTGTGTCTTCATCTGTGTCATTATGGCTATAAATGAACAAATTACAAAAATATAACCGAGTGGCGACGTTGGTAACGGGCTACAATAAGGTCGCCATCTAGTGTTTATGTTCTGAGTGTCTACCCGCCGTCGTCGTCGCCCGAAAACAAAACGAGTAGTGAAATTTGAAACCGTATAAACTTGCAGCTACAAAGCATAAAACAACGCTGAAACAGGGTAGATTATACAATCATGATATAAACTACTGTGTATCATCTTCAGTGGGACATGCACATCAGTAGTGATGCTATAATTCGTAATATTTGGCGCCTGGCGACATTATTGCAGCTAGCGACTATAGTGTTATCTACGGAAGCGGTCCTTCAAGGGGTCCGTTTGGGCAACTTTTACGAAATATTTTGATCGTAAAGTTGCATATTTGGTGTCGATTAAGAAAATAAGTGCATATTTATTACCGATAACATCTCCAGCAAGACTGGCCTCCCGCGGAATACGCTTAATTTTTCTTTCCGTAAAATGTCTCGAAGAAAGGATGTGATGAGAAGGCGCTAAAATATTGATGGCGAGGCGAAAAATCTTCAACATTTTCGAAAGCCTTTCTCTTTAGTAATTAAGGCTGATTAATGTGTCAGTCTCCAGAGGGAATTTTAGGGAGTTTAAAGAGTAAATCCTTGAGAGAATATGAACGGCTTGGTGAAAGATGCGTAAAACACTAATCTGATTCTGTCTTATGGATTATATCAAAAGATTATCGAAGAACACAGTACTACTTGGTGTCTGAGTGAAGCTTTTTTAGTATTTTATTGGATTATGACATTTTTTGCCTGAGTAAACTTGGTTAATTAATCGGTTTGAATACTATTTTCAGACCAGGCCATTTCAATACCAGAACCATTTCAATGCCAGAGTACCAAGCCATTCTGTGCCATAAGGCTGTGTACATAATAGTAAACGAGAGTGTGCGTCACTCTCACCATGGGCACACGTTATCTTTCAAGTGTTAGTGTTGTGAGGACCAAATGCCTCTCTTCTCTCTCTCTCTCTCTCTCTCTCTCCCTCTTTCTCCTCTCTCTCTCTCTCTCTCTCGTCTCTCCTCCCTCCCCTCCCTCCTCCTCCTCCCTCCCTCCCTCCCTCCCTCCCTCCTCCCCTCCCTCCCTCCCTCCCTCCCTCTCTCTCCTCTCTCTCCTCTCTCTCTCTCTCTCTCTCCTCTCTCTCTCTCTCTCTCTCTCCCGCTCTCTCTCTCTCTCTCTCTCTTCTCTCTCTCTCTCTCTCTCTCTCTCTCTCTCTCTCCCTCCCCTCGCCGCCCCTCATCCCCTCAGCGGGCATGATCAATGTTGGGGTCAAAGGGTCACATGTATGAGCACAACTAAAACCTTCTGGCGGGCCTGTAAAAAGTGGTCAGGCGACGGGCTGGGCGAGGCGACCAAGGCATCCACGCAGCGCCGCAACATTCCTAGCCTCGTTTTCTAGTTGATTTGTATATTGCAGCGTTAACCAATGAGAGAAATGGCTACTAAATATACATATACATAATTAGGAATATCGAGATAGGTAAACAGACGTATATACAGACAGGGACATTACATAAGCTGGTAGAGATAGTAAAATTGTATATTACAGTGATAACCAATGATATAAATTGGTAAAACGTAAACAAATACGTAATAGGAATACAGAGTGATAGATAAACAAACATACATGCAGACCGTCTACATTACATAAGCTGGTAGAGATATATAAATGCTCGTAAGGAATATAGATAGAAGGATAGAGGGATAGAATATAAGGAATAGAAGGATAGAGGAATAGAATAGAACCAATAGAAGTCTAGGCAGATCGTGATGAAACAGGGGAGGTATAGTCTGAGGACGTCTGTCTGGCGTCCCTATAAGATCTGAAAGGGAGCCGATTGCAGCATATCGAATGGAGTACCTCATAAGTCGCAGGGCATTGTGGGAGGTAATAGAGGGAGGGAAGGAAGGAAGGAAGGAAGGAAGGAAGGAAGGAAGGAAGGAAGGAAGGAAGGAAGGAAGGAAGGAGAGAGGGAAGGAAGGAAGGAAGGAAGGAAGGAAGGAAGGATGGATGGATGGATGGATGGATGGAAGGAAGAAAGGAAGGAAGGAAGGAGAGAGGGAAGGAAGGAAGGAAGGAAGGAAGGATGGATGGATGGATGGAGAGAGGGAAGGAAGGAAGGAAGGAAGGAGAGAGGGAAGGAAGGAAGGAAGGAAGGATGGATGGATGGATGGAAGGAAGGAAGGAAGGAAGGAAAGAAGTAAGGAAGGAAGGATGGATGGATGGAAGGAAGGAAGGAAGGAAGGAAGGAAGGAGGGAGGAACCTATTGTTGGTCTTAGGGCAGCAAGTTCCTCCTCCTCCTCCTCCTCCTCCTCCTCCTCCTCCTCCTCCTCCTCAGAACCCTAACACACATCACGATTAACAACGCGACAAATCTTTATGGTGACACCCACTTCTGCTTCCTCCTCCTCCTCTTCTTCTTCTTCTTCTTCTTCTTCTTCTTCTTCTCTTCTTCTTCTTCTTCTTCTTCTTCTTCTTCTTCTTCTCTTTCCCAAGTCCTTCGTCTCTTTCTCCTCTTTCGTCTCCCATGATGTTCATATTATTAGTTTGAGAGGAGGATATTAGAACCGAGGAGGAGGAGGAGGAGGAGGATTATGGCCATGACCTATGCCTCTCAAGCAACCAAATGCATGATACGAAGCATAGAAGAGGAGGAGGAGGAGGAGGAGGAGGAGGAGGAGGAGGAGGAGGAGGAGGATAGTGTATACATGTCTCCTTGAAGACCCAGATTAGCAAGTGACATACTAACTCCTATCTCCTCCTCCTCCTCCTCCTCCTCCTCCTCCTCCTCTCCTCCTCCTCCTCCTCCTCCTCCTCCTCCTCCTCCTCCTCTCCTCCTCCTCCTGCTCCTCTCCTCCTCTTCCTCTCCTCCTCCTCCTCCTGCTCCTCTCCTCCTATGTTGCTGAGAGAGAAAAACTAGTAAAATGATAGGAATGACCTCTGACACTTGAGAGAGAACTAATACCATAAAATTCGAGAGAGAAAAAAAAAAAAGAGAGAGAGAGAGAGAGAGAATTTTTTTTATCGACGGTGTAACAAAAAGAACCAGAAATGAGATGTCTAACGTGTGTGTGTGTGTGTGTGTGTGTGTGTCTGTGTGTGTGTGTCTGTGTGTGTGTGTGTCTGTGTGTGTGTCTGTGTCTGTGTCTGTGTGTGTGTGTGTGGCTGTAAATTGATTGTATACACTACCTTATTAACAAAATCATCAGAGATCAGCTGACTCAAATCTCCACCCGCTGCGTTCCTTGGACCGGCGAAATCGGGAATTCCCATCAGGCCCAACACCCCCACCACAACCACCCCACCAAAACACTAAACACCCCCAACCCCCAAACAAAACCACCAAAATCACCCAAACCACACCAACCCAAAAACCCCAAAACCCAAACCCCCAAACAAACCATCCAACCCCCACTTTAAAAAAAAAAGCCCAAACCCAACACAACCCAATACCAATAACAAACCAAATAAACCCAAAACAACCACACAAAATACCACCCACACACCCCCCCCACACCAATACCAACTCACCAAAAACTACAAACAAACAAAAAACCACCCCCAAACCAAAACCAACCCAACACCCCACACTTAAAGGGGAACAAAATATAAACCCCCAAAAAATTTAAATGATTTTTACCAGAAAGTTTTAAAAA
>JACEEZ010021775.1:32500-35000 GCA_016584305.1 Chionoecetes opilio
AGTAGTAAGTAGTAGTAGCAGTAGTAGTGTAGTAGTATAGTAGTAGTAGTATAGTAGTAGTAGTAGTCGTAAGTAGTAGCAGTAGTAGTAGTAGTAGTAGTAGTAGTAGTAGTATAGTAGTAGTAGTAGTGGTAGTAGTAGTAGTAGTAGTAGTAGTCGTAGTCGTAGTAGTAGTAGTAGTAGTAGTCGTAGAAGTAGTAGTAGTAGTAGTATAGTAGTAGTAGTAGTAGTAGTAGTAGTAGCAGTAGTAGCAGTAGTATAGTAGTAGTAGTATAGTAGTAGTAGTAGTCGTAGAAGTAGTATTGTTTCAGTAAAAGTACCTATATTTACAACAGGAATGACTGAGTGATGTTATGTAGCTATAGTTGTTAAATATTGTTAAATAGACGGAGTGGTAAGGGCAGTGAAAGTTAGGTTTACGAAGCAACGGTCTACTATAGTGTACGATATATAGTGATTTAAGATGTTAGGAGACCAAATTTTTTACTCCCGGACAACTATAGTGTTCGATATATAGTGATTTAAGATAGAAGGAGACCAAATTTTTTACTCCCGGACAACTATAGTGTTCGATGTATAGTGATTTAAAATAGAAGGAGACTTAATTTTCACTATCAGACTACTACAGTGTTCAATATATGAGGCGTTTATTTCAGAAAGTCGATAAGCGCCATCAATACAAAACTAAGAAAATGGCTTCAAAATGTTTCAATGTTCAAAATGTCACATATTTTGAACCAAGCATACAAAATTATGAATTCATCATTCTGTATGCTTGGTTCAAAAGATATGACATTTTGAACATTGAAACATTTTGAAGCCATTTTCTTAGTTTTGTATTGATGGCGCTTATCGACTTTCTGAAATAAGCGCCTCATATAGTGATTTAAGATAGGAGAGGACCAAATTTGTACTATAGGATGGCTATGCATTGTTATATAGGGTAGAAACAAGGTAAAATATATAGTTGCAGAATTTGAGATGGCTTATGAGATAGGAAATTGAAGTGAAAAGTAGAGAGGATATCTTGCGGGGTGTTAAAGCTGCTCTGAAATATAAAACGGTGGAACAGATGGTAAAATTTCGATACTAGGCTGCAAATATTGTTTTCTTGAGACCACATGAGGCGAGGGGTGGAAAGGGTGCAAAGATTTAGAGATTTATTTGGAGAGGAGAGGAGAGAGAGAGAGGAGAGAGAGAGATGAGAGAGGAGAGAGAGAGAGAGAGAGAGAGAGAGAGAGAGAGAGAGAGAGAGAGAGAGAGAGAGAGAGATGGCTTTGTCTGTATATCTGTAATTTTTTCATTCCTCATACGTCATCTTCCCCCTTCAAATGTTGTGAAAGGAAAGTGAAAAGAAGGACTGTATTTTTTGCTCCATTTGAGAGAGAGAGAGAGAGAGAGAGAGAGAGAGAGAGAGAGAGAGAGAGAGAGAGAGAGAGAGAGAGAGAGAGAGAGAGAGAGAGAGAGAGAGAGAGGCTTTTGTCTCTAGATTAAAAGAAAATAAGAATGTTTGAGGGGATTGTTGCAGCAGCTGGCATTGTACAGACGTGAGGCATGAACTGTAAACACGAGAACAAGAAACAGGGTGTTGGAAAGGAAAGGGTTGCAAGGAGTTCTTCGCGTGAGATGCTTTAGTAAGGACAAGAAACAATAGTGGCTGAGGTATTTCTGGAAACAACTGAAATATGTTATAATAAATATGAAAGTACGTAGCCATCAGAAAGTAAGTTTTATCATCATGTTAGGGGAGTGCACGAGTGGTTTGCTTATAGAAGAGGGTAGATAATCATTAAAATCGTAGGTTTGAAGAAAAATGGGAAATCTATGGAGCTAAGATATATAACAGGCCAAGAAACAGATAGAGTGTTCAGGAAGCATAGGATCGAAGAGTCTATAACACCCTGAATAGTGGAAGATTTTGATGACTAAAGGGATTTGATCTGATGTGGTCTATAGAGGGTCGATGCGCTGCTTATACTAAAGGGATTTGATCTGATGTGGTCTATAGAGGGTCGATGCGCTGCTTATACTAAAGGGATTTGATCTGATGTGGTCTATAGAGGGGCGTGTCGCTGTTATACTAAAGGATTTGATCTGATGTGGTCTATAGAGGGTCGATGCGCTGCTTATACTAAAGGGATTTGATCTGATGTGGTCTATAGAGGGTCGATGCGCTGCTTATACTAAAGGGATTTGATCTGATGTGGTCTGTAGAGGGTCGATGCGCTGCTTATACTAAAGGGATTTGATCTGATGTGGTCTATAGGGGGTCGTTTGCGCTGCTTATACTAAAGGGATCTGATCTGATGTGGCTGTAGAGGGTCGATGCGTTTTGCTTATACTAAAGGGATTTGATCTGATGGGGTCTGTAGAGGGTCGATGCGCTGCTTATACTAAAGGGATCTTTTCTGATGGGTCTTAGAGGGTCGATGCGCTGCTTATACTAAAGGGATTTGATCTGATGTGGTCTGTAGAGGGTCGATGCGCTGCTTATACTAAA
>JACEEZ010021775.1:37500-57500 GCA_016584305.1 Chionoecetes opilio
ACGGTGGTGGTGACGGTGGTGGTGGTGGTGGTGACGTGGTGGTGGTGGTGGTGGTGGTGGTGACGGTGGTGGTGGTGGTGTGGTGGTGACGGTGACGGTGGTGGTGGTGGGGTGACGGTGACGTTGGTGGTGGTGGTGACGGTGGTGGTGCGGTGGTGGTGGTGGTGACGGTGGTGGTGGTGGTGGTGGTGGTGACGGTGACGGTGGTGGTGGTGGTGGTGGTGGTGGCGGTGGTGGTGTTGATGGTGGTAGTGGTGGTGGTGGTGGTGACGGTGGTGGTGGTGGTGGTGGTGACTGGTGGTGACGGTGGTGGTGGTGGTGGTGGTGACGGTGGTGGTGGTGTGACGGTGGTGGTGGTGACGGAGACGGTGGTGGTGGTGGTGACGGTGTGGTGGTTGACGGTGGTAGTGGTGGTGGTGTTGGTGACGGTGGTGGTGGTGGTGGTGGTGACGGTGGTGGTGGTGGTGGTGTTGGTGGTGATAGTGGTGGTGGTGGTGGTGGTGGTGACGGTGGTGGTGGTGACGGTGACGGTGGTGGTGGTGACGTGACGGTGGTGGTGGTGATGACGGTGGTGGTGGTGGTGTGGTGGTGGTGGTGGTGGTGATGACGGTGGTGGTGGTGGTGTGTGGTGGTGACGGTGACGGTGGTGTGTGGTGGTGGTGACGGTGGGGTGGTGGTGGTGGTGGTGGTGACGGGGTGGTGGTGACGGTGACGTGGTGGTGGTGGTGGTGGTACGTGGTGGTGGTGGTGACGGTGACGGTGGTGGTGGTGTGACGGTGACGGTGACGGTGGTGGTGGTGGTGACGGTGGTGGTGGTGGTGGTGGTGACGGTGACGGTGGTGGTGGTGGTGACGGTGACGGTGGTGGTGGTGGTGACGGTGGTGGTGGTGGTGACGGTGACGGTGGGGGTGGTGGTGGTGACGGTGACGGTGGTGGTGGTGGTGGTGGTGACGGTGGTGGTGGTGGTGACGGTGACGGTGGTGTGGTGGTGACGGTGGTGGTGGTGGTGGTGGTGACGGTGGTGGTGGTGGTGGTGGTGACGGTGGTGGTGGTGGTGGTGGTGGTGGTGACGGTGACGGTGGGTGGTAGTGGTGACGTGACGGTGGGGTGGTGGTGACGGTGACGGTGGTGTGGTGGTGGTGACGGTGGTGGTGGTGGTGGTGACGGTGGTGTGGTGGTGACGGTGACGTGGTGGTGGTGGTGGTGGTGGTGGTGACGGTAGTGGTGGTGACGGTGGTGGTGGTGGTGGTGACGGTGGTGGTGGTGGTGGTGTTGGTGGTGACGGTGGTGGTGACGATGGTGGTGGTGGTGGTGGTGACGATGGTGGTGGTGGTGGTGGTGACGATGGTGGTGGTGGTGGTGGTGACGATGGTGGTGGTGGTGGTGGTGACATGTGGTGGTGGTGGTGATGGTGGTGACGATGGTGGTGGTGGTGGTGTTGGTAGTGATGGTGGTGGTGGTGGTGGTGGTGGTGACGATGGTGGTGTGACGGTGGTGGTGGTGGTGGTGGTGACGGTGGTGGTAGTGGTGGTGGTGGTGGTGGTGGTAGTGTGTGCGATGGTGGTGGTGGTGGTGGTGGTGACGGTGGTGGTATGGTGGTGGTAGTGGTGGTGACGATGGTGGTGGTGGTGGTGGTGGTGGTGGCAGTGGTGGTGGTGGTGACGATGGTGGTGGTGGTGGAGGGGGACGTTCAATAAACACGTAGCTGGCTGGCTAGGCTCGGGGCTCCCTTTCCTCATATCTCTGCCCGGTTTCCTCTTTACTTCGTCCATTTCTGTCCCCAAGCCTCGCCTATACGCTCATTGCCCTGTAGGATGTGTTGTTGTGCTCGTAGCTGTGTAGGATATAACGTATTACACACACACACACACACACACACACACAATGGTTACAAGTTCATCCTTCTTTCTTTTTATTGTGTGTGTGTGTGTGTGTGTGTGTGTGTATGTGTATGTGTGTGTGTGTGTATGTGTGTGTGTGTGTGTTCGTCCTGCGCCGTTTACTCAGGATCTTTATTTTTTCCCCGCCATAACTCTTTGTCCTTCCGAGGCTGATGTAGTGGTAGCGTTTATTGGCTTGCCTTTTTGTGAAGCCTTTTGTCTGATTTATCAACTCTGCTTCTATCTAGTTTGTTGTATTTGTGGCTTGGCTTCAAGGCTTCACTTGGTTCAGGCTGGGAATTGCCTTTGTTTTTGTAATACACGACTTAATTTCTTGTTTAACTCTAAAATAGACGTTTCTTCACTCTGGTTTTACTTAACTTTTAATAATGACTTCCGTGTTTTGCTTCCATGAATCTCAAAGTAGCGTTTCTTAATCTCTGTATTAATTGTGTCATTAATCTTTTCATCTAGTGGTTCATTGTCAACATGTTGTTAAGGTGTCATTATCAGAGAGGCGCAGAGTAAGGGGCGATCTGATAGAAGTTTTTAAGTGGATAAAGGGATCCAATAAAGGAGATGGAGGAAAATTTCTTACGGCTAGTATCAGGGTAGAACAAGAAATCACGGATTCAAGCTGGAAAAGCGTAGATTTAAAAAGGAAATAGGGAAAAACTGGTTCCCAAATAGGGTGGTAAATGATTGGAATGGACTCAGTCGTCAGGTAGTTCGTGATGAGTCATTAGGGAACTAGGGAAGGAGGCTAGATAATTTCATGGATGGGGATGAAAGGTGCATGTAGGTAGTGTTAAGTAACAGGAACTACCTCGTGTAGGTCTCGCAGCCTCTTGTAGCTTTCTTATTTTCTAATGTTCTTATTACTATTCCCCTGTCCCCTTTTACGTCATTTACACAGTATAGCCCTTCACCCATAACCAGTGGCGTAGCTATACGTGCCCCCCCCCCCCCATGATAATCCTGTTCCTCCCCAGGTGCCCCCCCCCCCCTCCACTCGCCATGGCTGCCGTATTCTGTATAATGCTCTAATACCCACCACTGATCTGATCTCAGGGCTAAATGCAGGAATGCTCGTCAAATCCCGGCAGGTGGAGATTTCCGACCGTCGTACCCCCACCGGTGGGATATACAAGAATTGTTTTCAAATGCCCGGCCAGTGGAGATTTGGGCAGTCGTACCAACACAAGCGAGTCCAAGGCGGCATCAGTATTTTGACTTTTACACCTATCTAATTCCTTTTACTAGCCTAATTTTTCATTTCTGCCATTAAAATAATAACTTTGTTAGTGTTCGCCACTTATCTGAGGCGTTGATGAAGAAAAAATGGGCCTGAGTGATGCTTGTGCGTACATTTGAACTGCGGCCAGTCGCCACAAAGCAATATGGCAGACCACCTCCACCACCGCCGCTCTCCCTCATCACCACTTATCACAACAATATAAGGACTCCTGCACCTAATTTTACCTTAATTATGACACGTGTGCATTCACAGTGTATGTATGTCACTCTCGGTTATGTTGAAAACTCGCCTGTAATGGTTTGGGAAGAAATATGATGGAATAAGGACAGAGGACAAGGCAGGGACAACGCAACCAGTGCAACGCAACGGGTGGCGTGTTTTCAAATGATTCTTGTATGCCGCTGCGCGGTGCAACGGGTCGAGAAAATTTCTTGCATATGGGCCTTAGAATATACCCTTCTATGTGGCATCAGAGTGGCCCCGCTTACCTAGTGCCCCCCAGGTGCCCCTCCCCCCCCATTGATAGATACTCAGCCACGCCACTGCTAACAAAGCAATCCAGTCCTTTAACAACCCACAAACTACGTAGCAAAAAAAAAAAAAATTGATATCCTACCCACAATCCTCTGCCAGCGTACGCTGTTAACGAGTTTGAAGCACTAACGAACCCTATCAATAGAAGCTTTAACAAAAATACGTTTTAACTATATCAACACTATTACTAACTCACATTTACTAACATTTAAGGCTTAGCTGACGTTACAGGTCAATAATTATTGGTTAAAGGTCAACAGGTAAGGGCGTGGGAAGGAAATGAGGGAAAGGTTTAGTGATTCGAAGCAGTGTTGAGTTCCTTGAGTATTCCGGTACGAGCGATAGTCGAGGGTAAGCCGGTGAGGGGGCAGGACAGGTGTGCAGGCAGCTGGGAGGAAGAAGGGGATGATTTTTGGCCAAACGACGCTTTATTTCGTTGCTTTTCTTCATATTTCTGCAGCGCAAGTTAAGTAGAGAGAGAAAGGGAGGGAGTGGAAGAAAGAGTGAGAGGAATGAGTAGCGGGTCTAGGGGGCGGCCACGGCCACGGCCACGGCCACCCCTGAAATTTCATTGGCAGATCTAAGTCAAGAGATCTAATAAAAATTCAAACCATTTTTTTTGTAATGGCTATGCCATGGCCACCCCACACTAGTTATGTGTCCAACCTTGGCCACCCCCGTCAAAATTTCCTGACGGCGCTACTGTGAGTGGGAGAGGGAGGGAGTGAGGGAGTGAAAGTTTACGTGTGATTTGAGGTTGTTTAGTCCTCCCAGTAAAGTACTGGTTGTTGCCTCGTTATCTTTCTTCTACCTTATATATCGTCAGATCGGCTATAGCTAATGGCGTAGCTACGGGGGGGCACGTGTCCTCCCATGAGAATCCGGAGACCCCCAGTGCCCCCCACTGGCCATGGCTGCCGTAATCTGTTTGGACCTGTGACTGACGATATGCCCCAATACCCTTCTATGTGGCATCATAATGCCCCTGAGCTCCCCTTGTCATAGTGCCCCCCCTGCACCCCAGATGCCCCCCATTGATGGATTCCTAGCCACGCCACTGCCCACAACCCATTTTCTTTACCTGCTCTAACATAAATTTACAGTCGCAATCTTCCCTTCAAACGACAGTAATTTCCCCTCACACGCCAGTATTTTCCCTCGTGGAGCCCTTAGTTATTTTCCAGCCTTCGCCTTCACGCACTGCTCCCATCCTCCACCCTCTAGTGAGTCTAGTCATTGCTATTGATCTTGTACTGACTTTCACTTATCCTATTTAACGCTGCCCTCCCTTAACCCTACCCGTCAGGGTGGCATGGTTGGTAGAGTTGTGGACTCGCGTGTGCAGCGTCCCTGCGCATTCGTTCAGCGGTTCGAGTCCACCAAGTTCGTCCTGGCGTGGTGGCGCTTTGTATAGCCAATAACCTTGTAGTTGGTACTTGCAAAATGTCTAGATAGGATCAAAGTATCTTATCTTATCCCTTAACCCTTGCCTTAACCCTATCCTCTTCTCTGCCCCCCCCCCCCCCGTAGGTAATAGATTAATGTAATATGTTTGCTCTCTCTCTCTCTCTCTCTCTCTCTCTCTCTCTCTCTCTCTCTCTCTCTCTCTCTCTCTCTCTCTCTCTCTCTCTCTCTCTCTCTCTCTCTCTCCATACTCGTAAGATCGAAGAAGTTTTTTGTATATTTGATTTCTTTCTCACGGAAAATCGGCGCTGCTGGCGAGGAGGAGGAGGAGGAGGAGGAGATGTTAAAAAGGAGGAAGAGGAAGAGGAGAAATGCTGAAGAAGATGAAAAGAGCAAAGGAAACAGGAAAAAGAAGAATAGAAGGATAACTGAAATGGAGCAGTTGAAGGAGGAGGAGGAGGAGGAAGAGGAGAAAGAAGAGGAGGAGGAGGGCGAGGAGGAGGAGGAGGAGGAGGAAGAGGAGGAGGAGGGCAGCTTTAAGATGGACCCAGTCAGAGAAGGTTTGGGTAACGCTTGCACCCGTCAACCCAGAGCATATATAGCCACATTACACTAAATCTTGAGGCTGGATCTCTCTCTCTCTCTCTCTCTCTCTCTCTCTCTCTCTCTCTCTCTCTCTCTCGACAAACAAGATAGACGAGTGAATTAGTCAGTCAGTCAATCAGTCAGTCAGCCAAGAGACCAGAAAGCAGACAGACAGACGATGATTCAGAAATGTGTTACGATTAAATGCGATAATCGTCCTCGCAATCCTGTGTGTTATTAGCCTCATTGTCCTGACCTAATTGTTGGGTTATTACGGGGTTTGAGTCAAGCTCGTGATGTGCCGTGTTTTATCACTGCGTTATCTTTTTTGTATTTAAAGCCGTGTCTGTGTCTGTGTCTGTGTCTGTGTCTGTGTCTGTCTGTCTGTTCTGTCTGTCTGTCTGTCTGTCTGTCAAAGATGAAACAATTGTCTCGTTTAAAGATAATGAAACAGTAATTTGGGTTCCACACGAGAGCCAGTAAGCAGGTTGTTATGGGTAGCAATGGGGTCACCGTGTTTGGCCCTGCAGCCTTGTGATTCCAGATGGACCTTCTGGATCTATATTGAAGAGGTAGTAGTAGTAGTAATAGTAATTGGAGAGAGAGAGAGAGAGAGAGAGAGAGAGAGAGAGAGAGAGAGAGAGAGAGAGAGAGAGAGAGAGAGAGAGAGAGAGAGAGAGAGAGAGAGAGAGAGAGAGTGTGTTAAAGATGCATAATTCCTTCTTTCTGATAGACCCAATGCCATTTTCCAGATACAGAAATTATGAATAGATTGTTCTTGCTTAACCTGAGATTCATTTAGTCTGTCATACATTTATATTTTGCTATAACTTTCTCCTGATGTCAAGTGTGTAGTCAAGTCTCTAGATGTGTATCTTTTACAGGAACTACCACGTGTAGGTCTCGCGGCATCTTGTATCTTCCTTATTTTCTTATGTTCTTTTCTCTATATTTCTCCTAATGTCAAGTGTGTATGGTCTCTAATACTTGCACAGTTTTCCTTGCATCCCCATAACCTGTGCCTTTTCCTCGTCCCCAGAGCAAGGCGTGTGCGTCAGTCCTGCTCGAGCAAGTGTGTCGTCAGCTCAACCTCTTGGAGTCTGATTACTTTGGCCTCGAGTACACAGACGGCAACACCCGCTACTGGCTGGACCTCGAGAAGCCCATGAGCAGACAGGTGGGTTATAGTCGCTCCCTCCCTAGCTCTGCCGCCTCTCTTCTCTCTACTCTTAGTTTTAGTTGTATGCTCTCTCTCTCTCTGTTTCTGTCTCTCTCTATCCCCCCCCCCCCCCCTCCCCCCCTCTCTCTCTCTCTCTCTCCTCTCTCTCCTCTCTCTCTCTTCTCTTCCTCCTCTCTCTCTCTCTCCTCTTCATCTCTCTCTCTCTCTCCTCTCTCTCCTCTCTCTCTCTCTCTCTCCTCTCTCTCCTCTCTCTCTCTCTCTCTCCCCTCTCTCTCTCTCTCTCTCTCTCCTCTCTCTCCCCTCTCTCTCTCTCCTCTCTTCTCTCGCTCTCTCTCTCCTCTCTCTCTCTCTCTCTCTCTCTCTCTCTCTCTCTCTCTCTCTCTCTCTCTCTCTCTCTCTCTCTCTCTCTCCTCTCTCCTCCTCCTCTCCTCTCTCTCTCTCTCTCTCTCCTCTCTCTCTCTCTCTCTCTCTCTCTCTCTCTCTCTCTCTCTCTCTCTCTCTCTCTCTCTCTCCTCTCTCTCTCTCTCTCATCTCTCTCCTTCTCTCTCTCTCTCTCTCTCTCTCCCTCTCTCTCTCTCTCTCTCTCTCTCTCTCTCCTCTCTCTCTCTCTCTCTCTCTCTCTCTCTCTCTCATATGGATAGAGAGCCTCATATTTGGAGAACATGTCTTCAAGCGGAGCACCTCAGGAGTTGAGCTTGACACTTGGACAAGAGGTGTACAATTCTGAACTCAGACCACGTGAATCACAACCAGACATTTCATAGAGTGAGCATATCCCAGGAGTGTCATCGTCTTCCTTTCTTCTCATTAATTTTACAAAGACTTCATATTAAAAGTTCTTGAAACACTTCTTCTTAAAGGTGAGAGGCAGTACACCGTCTGTGCCAAGGTGATGAGGCAGAGCAGACACCTCAACGTTGCCTGAGGCCGTAACCTCCAACCATGTCATTATGTGGTCATTTTCCTGTAATTTTATGCTTAGATTTTCATGGAATATTACATCATTCCAGGAATCATTTAGCAAGTAATGAAGGGATGAGGGGGGAGAGAAATTCCATGAAAGGCTGTACTTGGATTAACCGCTTCACACCCAGATCTTTCCTTGGCTATAAAAAATTGTCTGTTGTTAGCCATAAAATTACGAAAACTAGCTGAATATACCAAATTAGTTAGTCGACAAGAATACTAAACAGGTCATATCTATAAAACATTGCTTATATTCACTAAATTCGTCTAATGGTACCCAAATTACAATGGAAATTACGTTCTGGGTCTCAAGGGGTTAACACTGTGTTTATTTTCTTCTTCTTTCTGTTTAACGTCAGATTTTCCCATAATATCTTATGGTTAGACGGCCGATGATACACCATAAGGTTAGACGGCCGATGATACGCTTCCAACTAGCATCTCTATCCATTGCCTCAGCTTCTTCAATGCCCAATGCTGTCAGATCCTCTTCAGCACACTGCCTCCATGTCTTCCTTGGTCTGCCCGGTGGACGGCGACCTGGCACTTCCACTCTAAAAGCTCTCCCCAATGCCTCACCACCTTCTCTCCTCTTCACTTGCCCAAACCACCTCAATCGCCTTACTCTCAGCACTGTACTCAGCACCTTCAATCCACATTTTCTTGCCACCTCTTCACTAGACACTTCATCTCTCCATGTGATCCCAGTCATATACCTCAACATTCTCCCATCACACCCAACCAACACATCCTCCAACTTCTTAACTCCTTGTGTGTTTGTCATATTTTCACTCAATGCTTGTGTGTTTGTGTTTTCCATATCTTGTAATCATGGTGGTCTTCCTTGTCTCACTCAGTCTTATCTCCCATGCCAGTCACTCAGTCTTGTCTCCCATGCCAGTCACTCAGTTTTGTCTCCCATGCCAGTCACTCAGTCTTAT
Source organism: Chionoecetes opilio (assembly GCA_016584305.1). Classification (NCBI taxonomy): domain Eukaryota; kingdom Metazoa; phylum Arthropoda; class Malacostraca; order Decapoda; family Majidae; genus Chionoecetes; species Chionoecetes opilio. The sequence goes on from JACEEZ010021775.1 coordinate 46,249, forward strand.
CTCCCATGCCAGTCACTCAGTCTTGTCTCCCATGCCAGTCACTCAGTCTTGTCTCCCATGCCAGTCACTCAGTTTTGTCTCCCGTGCCAGTCACTCAGTCTTGCCTCCCATGCCAATCACTCAGTCTTGTCATCCATGCCAGTCACTCAGTCTTGTCTCCCATGCCAGTCACTCAGTCTTATCTCCCATGCCAGTCACTCAGTTTTGTCTCCCATGCCAGTCACGCAGTCTTGTCTCCCATGCCAGTCACACAGTCTTGTCTCCCATGCCAGTCACACAGTCTTGTCTCCCATGCCAGTCACTCAGTCTTGTCTCCCATGCCAGTCACTCAGTCTTGTCTCCCATGCCAGTCACTCAGTCTTGTCTCCCATGCCAGTCACTCAGTCTTGTCTCCCATGCCAGTCACACATTCTTGTCTCCCATGCCAGTCACTCAGTCTTGTCTCCCATGCCAGTCACACAGTCTTGTCTCCCATGCCAGTCACTCAGTCTTGTCTCCCATGCCAGTCACCATTCTTGTCTCCATGCCAGTCACTCAGTCTTGTCTCCCATGCCAGTTCACTCAGTCTTGCTCTCCCATGCCAGTCACTCAGTCTTGGTCACTCTCCATGCCAGTCACTCAGTCTTGCTCCCATGCCATCACTCAGTTTGTCTCCCATGCCAGTCACTCAGTCTTGTCTCCCATGCCAGTCACTCAGTTCTTGTCATCCATGCCAGTCACTCAGTCTTGTCTCCCATGCCAGTCACACAGTCTTGTCTCCCATGCCAGTCACTCAGTCTTATCTCCCATGCCAGTCACTCAGTTTTGTCATCCATGCCAGTCACTCAGTCTTGTCTCCCATGCCAGTCACTCAGTTTTGTCATCCATGCCAGTCACTCAGTCTTATCTCCCATGCCAGTCACTCAGTTTTATCTCCCATGCCAATTACTCAGTCTTGTCAGCCATGCCAGTATCACAGTCTTGTCTCCCATGCCAGTCACTCAGTCTTATCTCCTATGCCAGTCACTCAGTCTTATCTCCCATGCCAATTACTCAGTCTTGTCATCCATGCCAGTCACTCAGTCTTGTCTCCATGCCATCCCAGTCTCCCCAGCCTTATCTCACTGCAAGCAGTCACACAGTCTTGTCTCCCATGCCAGTCACTCAGTCTTGTCTCCCATGCAGTACTCAGTCTTGTCTCCATGCCAGTCACTCAGTCTTGTCTCCCATGCAGTCACATCAGTCTTGTCTCCCATGCCAGTCACTCAGTCTTGTCACCCATGCTAGTCACTCAGTCTTATCTCCCATGCCAGTCACTCAGTTTTGTCATCCATGCCAGTCACTCAGTCTTGTCTCCCATGCCAGTCACTCAGTTTTGTCATCCATGCCAGTCACTCAGTCTTATCTCCCATGCCAATTACTCAGTCTTGTCAGCCATGCCAGTATCACAGTCTTGTCTCTCATGCCAGTCACACAGTTTTGTCTCCCATGCCAGTCACTCAGTCTTGTCTCCCATGTCAGTTACTCAGTCTTGTCTCCCATGCCAGTCACTCAGTCTTGTCTCCCATGCCAGTCACACAGTCTTGTCTCCCATGCCAGTCACTCAGTCTTGTCTCCCATGCCAGTCACTCAGTCTTATCTCCCATGCCAGTCACACAGTCTTGTCTCCCATGCCAATTACTCAGTCTTGTCATCCATGCCAGTCACTCAGTCTTGTCTCCCATGCCAGTCACTCAGTCTTATCTCCCATGCCAGTCACACAGTCTTGTCTCCCATGCCAATTACTCAGTCTTGTCATCCATGCCAGTCACTCAGTCTTGTCTCCCATGCCAGTCACTCAGTCTTGTCTCCCATGCCAGTCACACAGTCTTGTCTCCCATGCCAGTCACACAGTCTTGTCTCCCATGCCAGTCACTCAGTCTTGTTTCCCATGCCAGTCACTCAGTCTTATCTCCCATGTCAGTCACTCAGTCTTATCTCCCATGCCAGTCACACAGTCTTGTCTCCCATGCCAGTCACTCAGTCTTGGCTTCCATGCCAGTCACTCAGTCTTGTCTCCCATGCCAGTTACTCAGTCTTGTCTCCCATGCCAGTTACTCAGTCTTGTCTCCCATGCCAGTCACTCAGTCTTGTCTCCCATGCCAGTCACTCAGTCTTGTCATCCATGCCAGTCACTCAGTCTTGTCTCCCATGCCAGTCACACAGTCTTGTCTTCCATGCCAGTCACTCAGTCTTATCTCCCGTGCCAGTCACTCAGTCTTATCTCCCATGCTAATTACTCAGTCTTGTCATCCATGCCAGTCACTCGGTTTTGTCTCCCATGCCAGTGACTCAGACTTGTCTCCCATGCCAGTCACAGTCTTGTCTCCCATGCCAGTCACTCAGTCTTGTCTCCCATGCCAGTCACTCAGTCTTGTCTCCCAAGCCAATCACACAGTCTTGTCATCCATGCCAGTCACTCAGTCTTGTCTCCCATGCCAGTCACACAGTCTTGTCTCCCATGCCAGTCACTCAGTCTTGTCTCCCATGCCAGTCACACAGTCTTGTCTCCCATGCCAGTCACTCAGTCTTGTCTCCCATGCCAGTTACTCAGTCTTGTCTCCCATGCCAGTCACCCAGTCTTATCTCCCAAGCCAATCACACAGTCTTGTCTCCCATGCCAGTCACACAGTCTTGTCTCCCATGCCAGTCACACAGTCTTGTCTCCCATGCCAGTCACTAAGTCTTGTCTCCCATGCCAGTCACACAGTCTTGTCTCCCATGCCAGTCACTCAGTCTTGTCTCCCATGCCAGTCACTCAGTCTTATCATCCATGCCAGTCACTCGGTCTTGTCTCCCATGCCAGTCACTCAGTCTTGCTCCCATGCCAGTCACAGTCTTGTCTCCCATGCCAGTCACTCAGTCTTGTCTCCCATGCCAGTCACACAGTCTTGTCTCCCATGCCAGTCACTCAGTCTTGTCTCCCATGCCAGTCACTCAGTCTTGTCTCCCATGCCAGTCACTCAGTCTTGTCTCCCATGCCAGTCACTCAGTCTTATCTCCCATGCCAGTCACTCAGTCTTGTCTCCCATGCCAGTCACTCAGTCTTGTCTCCCATGCCAGTCACACAGTCTTGTCTCCCATGCCAGTCACTCAGTTTTGTCTCCCAAGCCAATCACACAGTCTTGTCATCCATGCCAGTCACTCAGTCTGGTCTCCCATGCCAGTCACACAGTCTTGTCTCCCATGCCAGTCACTCAGTCTTATCTCCCATGCCAGTCACACAGTCTTGTCTCCCATGCCAGTCACTCAGTCTTGTCTCCCATGCCAGTCACTCAGTCTTATCTCCCATGCCAGTCACACAGTCTTGCCTCCCATGCCAGTCACACAGTCTTGTCTCCCATGCCAGTCACTCAGTCTTGTCTCCCATGCCAGTCACTCAGTCTTATCTCCCATGCCAGTCACACAGTCTTGTCTCCCATGCCAGTCACTCAGTCTTGCTCCCATGCCAGTCACTGCCCTTATCTCCCATGCCAGTCACACAGTCTTGCCTCCCATGCCAGTACACCAGTCTTGTCTCCCATGCCAGTCACTCAGTCTTGTCTCCCATGCCAGTCACACAGTCTTGTCTTCCATGCCAGTCACTCAGTCTTGTCTCCCATGCCAGTCACTCAGTCTTATCTCCCTGCCAGTCACACAGTCTTGCCTCCCATGCCAGTCACACAGTCTTGTCTCCCATGCCAGTCACTCAGTCTTGTCTCCCATGCCAGTCACTCAGTCTTGTCTTTCTTGCCAGTCACTCAGTCTGGTCTCCATGCCAGTCACTCAGTCTTGTCTCCCATGCCAGTCACACAGTCTTGTCTCCCATGCCAGTCACACAGTCTTATCTCCCATGCCAGTCACACAGTCTTGTCTCCCATGCCAGTCACACAGTCTTGTCTCCATGCAGTCACTCAGTCTTGTCTCCCATGCCAGTCACACAGTCTTGTCTCCCATGCCAGTCACACAGTCTTGTCTCCCATGCCAGTCACTCAGTCTTATCTCCCATGCCAGTCACTCAGTCTTGTCTCCCATGCCAGTCACTCAGTCTGGTCTCCCATGCCAGTCACTCAGTCTGGTCTCCCATGCCAGTCACTCAGTCTTGTCTCCCTTGCCAGTCACTCAGTCTTGTCTCCGTGCCAGTCACTCAGTCCTTACTCCCATGCAGTCACTCAGTCTTGCACTCCATGCCAGTCACTCAGTCTTGTCTCCCTTGCCAGTCACTCAGTCTTGTCTCCCGTGCCAGTCACTCAGTCTTATCTCCCATGCCAGTCACATCAGTCTTGTCTCCCATGCCAGTCACTCAGTCTGGTCTCCCATGCCAGTCACTCAGTCTGGTCTCCCATGCAGTCACTCAGTCTTGTCTCCCTTGCCAGTCACTCAGTCTTGTCTCCCTGCCATCACCAGTCTTTTTATCTCCCATGCCAGTTACTCAGTCTTGTCTCCCTTGCCAGTCACTCAGTCTTGTCTCCCGTGCCAGTCACTCAGTCTTATCTCCCATGCCAGTCACTCAGTCTTGTCTCCCGTGCCAGTCACTCAGTCTTATCTCCCATGCCAGTCACTCAGTCTTGCCTCCCATGCCAGTCACTCAGTCTTGCCTCCCATGCCAGTCACTCAGTCTTGTCTCCCATGCCAGTCACTCAGTCTTGCCTCCCATGCCAGTCACTCAGTCTTGCCTCCCATGCCAGTCACTCAGTCTTGTCTCCCATGCCAGTCACTCAGTCTTGCCTCCCATGCCAGTCACTCAGTCTTATCTCCCATGCCAGTCACTCAGTCTTGCCTCCCATGCCAGTCACTCAGTCTTGCCTCCCATGCCAGTCACTCAGTCTTGCCTCCCATGCCAGTCACTCAGTCTTATCTCCCATGCCAGTCACTCAGTCTTGCCTCCCATGCCAGTCACTCAGTCTTGCCTCCCATGCCAGTCACTCAGTCTTGCCTCCCATGCCAGTCACTCAGTCTTGCCTCCCATGCCAGTCACTCAGTCTTGTCTCCCATGCCAGTCACTCAGTCTTGCCTCCCATGCCAGTCACTCAGTCTTGCCTCCCATGCCAGTCACTCAGTCTTGCCTCCCTCCCTCCCTCCACAGGTGTGTCTGAGCCAGGTGGAGCCGGTGCTGAGGTTCTGTGTCAAGTTCTACACCCCGGACCCCGCCCAGCTGGAGGAGGAATACACCCGCTACCTCTTCGCCCTGCAGATCAAGCGGGACCTGGCTCACGGCTGCCTCCTCTGCAACGACAACACCGCCGCTCTCATGGCCTCCTACATTGTCCAAGGTGCGTAGATTTAAACAGTAGATTAATGTTGTATGGCAAATGTTTGGCAATGTGATGGCTAGTAATCAGGGTAGGACAAGAAGTAACGGATTCAAACTGGAAAAGCGTAGATTTAAAAAGGGAATAGGAAAAACTAGTTCACAAATAGGCTGGTAAATGAGTGGAATGGTCTCAGTCGTCAGGTAGTTTGTGCGGAGTCATTAGGGAGCTTTAAAAGGAGGCTGGATAATTTCATGGATGGGGATGAAAGGTGGATGTAGGTAGTGTTAAGTAACAGGAACTACCACGTGTAGGTCTCCCAGCCTCTTGTAGCTTCCTTATTTTCTTATGTTCTACATAAGAACATAAGAAAATAAGGAAGCTACAAGAGGCCGCGAGGCCTACACGTGGTAGTTCCTGTCACCTAACACTACCTACATCCATATTTCAATCCATGAACCTATCCAGCCCCTCTTTAAAGCTCCCTAATGACTCCGCACTAACCACCTGTCTACTGAGACCATTCCACTCATTCACCACCCTATTTATGAACCAGTTTTTCCCTATTTCCTTTCTAAATCTACACTTTTCCAGCTTGAATCCGTTACTTCTTGTTCTACCCTGGTTAAAAGCCGTAAGAACTTTTCCTACCTCTCCTTTATTAAATCCCTTTATCCACTTAAAAACTTCTATCAGATCGCCCCTTACTCTGCATCTCTCGAGTGAGTGTAATTTTAATAACTTCAAACTCTTCTCATAACTAAAGTTACGCATCCCTTGTATCATTTTGGTCATCTTTCTCTGCACTGTTTCACAAGGCCTTCAAGGCCTAACAAGGCATAAGACTTCTAATCCATTCTGTAATATGGAGACCAAAACTGAACCGCATAGTCTATTCTTATGTTCTTATGTGTGTTATTTTGGCCTCGTACATTGTCCATGGTGTTTTCTTTGAGTGTATGGAAGGTGTCATGAACCTCTTTCTCCTTAACCCCTTCACGCCCAAATCTTTCCTTTGCTATAAAAAAAATTGTATGTTGCCGAGCCATAGAATTACAAAAAGTAACTGAATATACCTAATTAGTTAGTGGACAAGGATACTAAGCAGGTCATGTCTATAAAATATTGCTTATATTCACTAACAATCGTCTAATGGTACCCAAATTACAATGGAAATTATGTTCTGGGCCTCAAGGGGTTAACGGTGGGGCTGGGATTGAGTTTCCACCATTAGGTAGCAACACACCTGCAACAGCCTCCTGCATTGTTCAGAGTGTTTCTGAGCTCCACTTGGATTAGATTCGGATAATGGATATGAATTCAATCTCAGCAGGCAGTAAAGATAAAACTCTGTGGTCCATTTTCTGAGTTCATTCTTGAAATAGAAAGACAACTATAAAAGGAATTGCATCTTGACAAAGCATGTACTGTGGGAAGAATGAGAAAAATCTTCTTCTTCTTCTTGTGATCTTTGACGCTTAGTATTGCTTCATAGATCCTCTTCACCTTGGTCTCCTTTGATAACAGTCTTGTCAACTCTTCCCTTGGGTATTTCACCTGGGACCTTAATTTCTAGTAATGGTGTTTTTGTTCTTAGTGAGTTCTTATTGTGTGAGGGGCTACAGGTAACCATCGGATCATTCGGACTTTTGGGTAATTCGACTCGGGTCTCTCCCCAATTAGTTCGAATTAGAGAGGGTTTACTATACTATGTCATTACTATTTTCGTTAGCAAGAGGACCCTAATATACCGAAAGTACCTATATGTCGGCAGCAAATGTATAAGGCGACCATTGTTTGTTATGAACTGAAAACTCTACCCAAGCTACCCACCTCTCAATGTGAGTAGAGAAAGTTCACGGGCTTTGCTGAGTCACTACGCGCTTTGCCTCGGACCCAGGTTTTCGTGCGCAAATGGAATGCCTGAATTCTTGGGTTCCGTGAACTGGTTCTTGAAATGTCGCAAATGGAAGAGGCCTTTGGTATATTGTATTCAGTAACTTTTCGTAATTTTATGGCTAACAACATGATTTTTTTTATGGCAAAAGAAAGATCTGGGCGTGAAGGGGCTAATTTCTAGTAATGGTGTTTTTGTTCCCCAGCGGAGTGCGGTGACTTTGTGGACGAGGACTACCCGGACCACCGCTACCTCTCCCTGTACAAGTTCGTGCCCTCGCAGGACCCCGACCTGGAGCGCAAGATCATGGACAACCACAAAAAGCACGTGTGAGTCTTTGTTGTTATGCAGGCATTGTGTTATGTTCTGTTATGTTCTGTTATTTTCTGTTATTTTCATTGTTCTTATACAGAAACTGTGTTATTTTCCTTGTTCTTATGTAGGTATTCTGTTATATTCTGTTATTTTCGGTTATTTTCATTGTTCTTATGCAGGTACACGAGGGTCCCGCATAAAGCGTGTTCGCATAAAGCGTTTCCCCTATAAAGCGAACGACCTAAAATATTAAAATAATTTTTTTTTATTTTTTTTTAATAAATAAAATTCCTAAATTTTCGTTAGGAACGAATTTGATCATATAGAACGATTCCGCCATCAAAGTAGGGCAAATCCGAGGAGTTCTCATATAGAGCGCCGAAATATCGTACAGAACGTGAGCAGGCCGCCATAAGAAAGCTCACAGCAGCTTGCGTTTTCTGTTAACTCGAGGCACTTTTCGTAAGCCGGCTTGCCCAGCTGGCACAAGCTGTGGCAAGGGTGAGTGAGTAGCAACGGCGGTAGCGACCGCGAAATTCTCATCCATTATTACCAAAAAAAACATTCTTGTGAAGGATATACAGGGAGGTCCCGAAGATACGAGCAGTTAGGTTCCACCTGGCATACTCGTAAAGCGAAATCTCGTATAACGAAACACATAACTAATGGTAAAATATAGGTTTGGTTCCAGGACTCCATCAATTAAAACAACAACAACAAAAAAAAAAAAAAAACATGTTTTTCAAGCTAAAATAAACTATAGCAAACACAACAAACTCTCAAACTCTCAAATATAGGGCTCTATATACCACACCACCGCACCACCACACCACCACACAAAACACAGTGAATTAAGAGTGTGACAGCACAGTAGGACAGAGCACAAATAAGTCACAATAAGCACATTAAGTAAGCCAGCAAATCACTAAAATCGACTCACAAGGCACAATACATACAAGCAACAAAGACGTTGTATGCAGTGGCGTACCGAGGGGGGGGCCATGCGGCCATGGCCCCCCCCTTTTACAAGGAATATGTAATTAGAAATATATATAATATATATAATATATATATATATATATATATATATATATATATATATATATATTATATATATATATATATATATATATATATAGATATATATATATATATATATATATATATATATATATATATATATATTATATTTTATATATATATATATATATATTATATATATATATATAAAATATATATATATATTATATATATATATATATATTTTATATATATATATATCTATATATATATATATATATTGCCCCCCCCTCAATTTTCTGGACGCCACTGGTCCCCCGTTAATACGGTCCCACAAACCACTGTTTTTTCATTAATTATCGATTTATTAAGAAAATGTTATAGAGTAGACTCCCCCTTATCAAGACCGAGGAATTAGAATATCAAAGCCAATATAATGTCAGATTGGCGATAACGCTTGGCTAATGCCTGGCTGTTGGAATGTCTGGGTGCCCGATGTAAATATAAACAACCCTTATTTCACTCTTTATCCCCGGACTCTACAGACTTACTGTGGCTTGCATAAACAATGATACACACGTACTTACTCTTGCTGGCCACCTAACATCGAGGGTCACCGTGATGTAAGGCAGAAAGGGAAGAAATGGGGCCTCCTGACAAGGTTAAAAAAAGAAAATAGCGGAAAACTAGCGATCGTTTCATGGTCCCGTGCAGTGGCGTGCCGAGGGGGGGGGGGGCATGAAGCCATGCCCCCCCCCCCCCTTTGCAAGGAAAAAATAATAAGAAAGATATATTTATTATATATATATATTGGCCCCCCCCTTTTCAATTTTCTGGGTACGCCACTGGTTGTATGTACAGTAAAACCCTTATAACTCGGCACGATAGGGGCTCTGGCCCTTGCCGAGTTATTCAATGTGCCGAGTTATTCAATGTCCTCCTCTGATATGGGTTATATAATAAAAAAAAAAAAAAAAAAAAAAAAAAAAAAAAAAAAAAAAAAAAAAAAAAAAAAAAAAAAAGGAAATACAGTACTGTAAAAGCATAAAAACTACACTTACCAATGAATGGGTAGAATGTGCTGGATTTGATATCAAACTCAGCACAAATAGCACACATGAACGCACCTGCATCCATCCTTGCCAGCACTTTCACCTTTTCCTGCAGGCTCAGGCTCTTCAATTTCATTCCCTTCCTGCTGGAGACACTCTTGCGTGATGGAGCTGACATCTTGATATACAGTACTGTATGATGTAATCCCAAAACACGTAAAATAGGTGGCAAATTAAGCAAAGATCGGGAACCAGTGCGTAGGCTGAGCCGTGTTTTTGTCGTCCAAGCACCGTCTTGGATTACGAAACCCAATCCAATAACACTTGCTGAAATGTGTGTTATACTACTCTGTGATATTGTTTGCAATATTTTGCATTGATTATTATTTCGGCTCCTACCAAGCTTGTTGTGTTTTTGAAGCAGAAACCAATCCTTTTTCAATTTCGACAAAAAACGGAATTCGTATCCAAGACGGTGCTTTGACGACATAAACACGGCTCAGCAGCTGACAGCCTACACGCTGGTTCCCGACCTTTGCTTTACTTTGCCACCTATTTTACGTGTTTTGGGATTACATCATACAGTACTGTATTTCAAGATGTCAGCTCCATCACGCAAGGGTGTCTCCAGCAGGAAGGGAGACTTCAATGAAATTGAAGAGGCTGAGCCTGCCGGAAAGGTCAAAAGGACAAAAACACTACTTTATGCGACTAAGGCTTTGCCGAGTGTAAGCAAAGAGATGCAGTTATAACAGCAATATGCCGAGATACATTATTTTTTGCCAACTTTCTGTTTACATGTTCACAGAAGAGGTTGTGAGGGCATGATATGCCGAGTGAAAACCATGAGATGCAGTTTAGGTGAGGCGGTAGCAGAGTGGTTAGCGTCACCGAGTGGCGTTCTCGAAGACCCGAGTTCGATCCCGAGTGAGACCCATAAATCCACTTGAAATCTTTTTGCACCGTCGAGTGGCCTAAGAACACCCACATGCCCTGTCCATTAACTCTACCTTCGCATGTGAGTGCATGGGAGGACACGGGGCGGCATGAGCCTCTAATCACAGGCGTCACTATAACAATCCTGCCTGCGCCACCACGGGCGAGGGCCAACCATCACAGCCCTCGAGTGAGCCTCCAGGGCCTATCATTCCACCCCTGGAGCTCACTGCCTACATGTGCTATGGGCATAGGTGTGTGTGTGTGTGTGTGTGTAAAAAAAAAAAAAAAAAAAAAATATATATAATAAAAAAAAAAAAAAAAAAAAAAAACCATTAGTCTTTGCCATGCCGAGTTATATCAAATTCCGAGTTATACAGTGCCGAGTTATAAGGGTTTTACTGTACTCTTGGAGACGCCGCGTGATACACTAGACTCGAGAGGGTACGGTAGGTAAGGGACAAGGGAGGGGTGCGCAGACCTCTTCCACTGCCCACAAACTCGTCTCTGCGCATCTGAATCATTGTACATCGTCCAGGGTTGTGAATTTTTGTAGGCCACATTGTCGTACCGAGCCACCAGAATGATCATATTTTCAGATTGATTATCGTACAACCTTGGGTAAAATCATATAGTCAGTAAATGACTTTATAATTTTAGTAAATAACTTGTAATTTACTTTAGTAAATAACTTGGTAATTTTACTCACCCCAGTTTGAATGTCGTAGCATTGGATTTTCGATCTCGTATATTGAAAATAGACCCTAATTTACACATCTCGTA